>CM038795.1:42404238-42518693 GCA_021764765.1 Vicia sativa
AGAAGATCTACATAAATTCAACATAATTTATATGGGGTGATTTGGATAATAGTCACTTAAGTATCATGCGTTCGGAGAGAATAGAGTTCGCAGCCAAAAAGTATGGGTGGGCTGGGTTTTCACAAGTTACAAGTAATGAATAAGGCCTGTACTCTGAGGTTGGTTCATGGTATGCAAACTGGTCAACAAGACTTATGGTGTCAGGTGTTAAGGGTAAATATAAACGTGTTTTGATTTTGATTTGGTGTCTACGAGGCCTACCGATTCACATTTATGGCGGAGTATGGCAAATTATGGCCCTTGTTTCATGAGCAAAGTAAATGGATTATCGATGATGGTAAAAGCATCGATTTTTGTCATGATGTTTGGATCAAGGAAGAATTTCAGTTAGTAGATTGTCAGCTTAATATACCAGTAGCGGTGCGGAATATAGGTGGCACAAGTTGCTTCTAATAGTTGGCGGTGGAGCTGGCCCTGCTCATTGATTGCACATTCGAGAATATATTAGGAGACATTGGTGTTATTCCTCCCAAAAATGAGATTATTACAATTTTAAGGTTTCTTTAGCTAATGTAGCAAGCCAGTTCTCTATAACCCGTTATGTATTATAGTTTATATACGCTCCGATTGAAGTGGATGGCCGGAGTGGAAAGCGACTATGGAAGATAAAAGTTCTAGAAAGGGTGTGTGTGTTTATGTGGATGGTGCGATGTAGAGAGACTTCTAACTAATGTCGGAAATGTCGTATGGGTCTTGGGACAAAGTATTGTGTCTGTCATGTTTTACCGACTTGATTCTTCGTGTGCTTAGTTATAGTTGGCATCTCAATTTGGGTGAGTATTGTTACATGTGTATGTAGGCATTGTTTCTTTACTTGTACTTTAAAGTTGGATTACTTTGAATCTTTACAGCAAGCGGAGAGTATGGTTTGGGAGTCTCAGTAAGATGATTTTTGGGCAACAACATTACATGATGTGGATATGGAGGAATAAGGAGAAATTTGAAGAGAGTTTATGCGGCCTCATAACCCGGTGGCTCGAATTGGAGAAAATGCTTGAGTATTATCTTGTGTCGGATAGAGTAATGAAGAATAAGTGTCGAGGTACAGATGATATTAGGAAATTCATTTGCCCCACCTCGGAGGGTTGGATTTATATAAATCTGACGGTGCTTGTAAAAATTGAGTTATTGGTTGTAGGTGTTATTCGAGGGATGAAGGTGGGTGGATTGGGGGTTATCTAAATTTATTGGGCATGGTGATCCTACCGGCGATACAGGGGTATTTATGAAGGTTTCTGATTAGCCAGTCACTACAATTTACTAAGGTTGCGTTGCGTGTTGATTCAGTGGTGGTAGTGATGATATTCAAGCAAGAAGAGTTCTAACACTAGGGCAGAGTTTGGTGGCTCAAATTAGTAGCATATGGGACATGGATGGGAGGCTGGAGATTAGTCATGTGCATAGAAGCTAACCTCTTAGCAGATGCCTAGCAAATCTGAGTTACAACATGCATGATGAGTATAGTTTTAATTGTAGTCCCATAATCGTTTTAAAATGGAAAATCAATGTAATAATAAATGTCCAAATTTTAAATAATTTATTATTTGTTATGATATTAAAACCAATTTATATAGATTATAGATCCCGTTTTAAGACCCATAAACAAAGCAATTTGAGACATATTTTTAATTTGGTATTAGAAATGTGCAAATGCTAAGATAACTTAACATTTAAATTAAAATATATATATATATAGGTATTATTGAATAATTTATAAATAAAATTAATCTATTAGATTTATAGACAATTTTTAAAATATATATGAAAAAGTTTAAGGATAACGGAGTATAAATTTTAAAACCACATTCTTTATGCAAAATAATTTTATTATTTGTAAAAATTTAAAACGAATGATTTGATTGAAATAAATTAAATAAATTAAATAAATTTTATTTTTAATTGTACTATTCGTTTAATATATTTTATTATATATATTAAACTTTTTTATAAAGATTGATAAATTAATCAATTTATTATCAAATGTGCAAACGGATTTTATGTTATGAAATTTAATAATTTTTATTGTTTCAGTATATGATTAATAGATTTTTTAAACTAAATTATGATTTGGTTATAATAAATTATTATTTAGATTGCATCTTAATTTATGATTTTGTTCACTATCTTATTTATTTATTTATTTATTATAGTTTAAAATTAAAAACGTACATAGATATTGATATATTACAAGGTACTGATATTAAATTATTCATTTAAATATTAAATAACAACAGAAAAATGTTTACTATTAATTTAAAATTTTGTATAAATTCTTTTTTAGAACAAAAGTGATCTTTTGATCAAAACTAAAAAAAGATTTTAAAATTTTGTATTCAAAACAAATATATTTATATATAGTAATAAATATAATGTTGATTCAAATATTTTTATATACGAAAGATACGGATAAAACAACAATATCATGTGAATGTACATCTAATCATATTATAATCCGTGTCAATGCACGGTTAACTGTATTAAAATATGTGCAAAGGCACAAGTTATTACTTTTTTATTTGTATAGTTAAAAAAATAAAATATTAATCCAAACACGAAAAAAATATGTTGTTTTTTAATTTGTAAGTATCAAATATTTTTATTTTAAAATTATTTTTAATTTAAGAAGTTATATTTTTTAAGATTATATGTGAAACTTATTTATGTGAAAGATTCTTTTGTAAAATAAATTAGTTTTTATTTAAAAAGTATATTTTTTAAAAAAATAATAAACTATTTTAGTAAAACAATTCTATTTTTTTTATTTATATTTTTATTATATTTTAAAGAAAAAAACATGTGACCCACATCGATTATCATTCAGCATACGAATATTATAATTATAATATTACAATAAATTTTTTGACTTTAAACAAATTAACTACCTCAATTATAATAATTTAAGTAGATTGAATTAAACATTAAAATAACAATTTTAATATTTTATCATTAATATTGGATAAAAAAATTATTTATAAACATAACTAAATATAAGACACATATTTTTCAGTATTAAAGAAATCTATCACTATTAAAGAAAAAAATTTGAAATGATATGTTAAATATTTATTATAATTTTTTAATGAATGATAATTAGAATTAGAAGGGTTATAATTAAGCTTATTATTGATTCAATTATTTTTGTAAATAATGTCAAAACAAAATTAATATTTATAAAAAAAATGTTATTGATTCAAATGATTTTGATATCAACGGGAACCCACAAATTATTATATTTAAATAAATTATGAATTCAAACATGGACAAAATATATTTATTGATGTTACTAATATTTATTTATACAATTAAATTAAATATTTTAAATACTATTTTGATAAAATAAATTCTTTTAACAATACTAATTTTTTTTGGTAAAATAATTTTATTGTAATTTTTATATTCTTATTATATTTTAAAACATCAGTATCAGTGTGAACGCACATGTAAATATATTTAAAATCATTTATAAATTCAAACACGCGAAAAATAAATTAGTTTTTAATTATTTATGTTACTCATATTTTTATTTTAAAATTATTTTTAATTTAAGATATAATATTTTTAAGATAATATATGAAAACTTGAAATATATATTATTGTTGTAAAATAATTATGATAAAATGATTTTGTTTTTCTTTTAAAAACATGTCTCTATTTTAAAAATAGTAATTTTCGGTAAAATAATTTTATTTTATTACATTTAAAAATAAAAACATGTGTATATGCGAATGCACATGTAATATAGCAGTATATAACCTGCCTTACGGGTAATATACTAGAATTAAATACGAATACCGGGTAATCATACTAAAATTAGGTGTGAGCATACATATAAACCTAACAAAATTAGTGCGAATGCACAAATTAATAAAATTATTTCAGATTTTTCAGGTGATTTAATGACTTGGATCCATATGAATTTGGAAGCGAATATAGGTTTAAGTGATGTTGAGAGTGGAAGTCTTTTGGGCTATAGTTTATTACTGGCTATGGAATTGGCATAATTTAGGGTCGTGATAGAAAACTATCAAAGGCCTCTTTGCATAGTTCATTTATTAAAATGGAACAATGGAGAATGGATTGGTGGCTTTTCTAAACCGTTGAGCAGGTGTAATGTTTATGGGCGGGCTTTAGGGGGTTTATAGAAGGCCTCAGGCTTGCCCGTCAAATCAGTTTTCTTCTATTATTATTGAGAGAGTGATTCTCAACAGATTATTAATGATATTTTCAGGTTAAATATTATTAATAACAAGTTTAACAACTTGATTCTGAGGATTCGACAATGCATGAACATAAACTATCATCATACTTATCGTGAGGCAAATCAATGTGTTGATGCTCTTGCTAAACATAGTTTGCATCTAAAGGATTCTTTGGATCCCTGGCCCTTCTGTAAAACAAAAAAATTAAAATAATGTATTAATTCAAACACACACAAAAATGTTGTTTTCTAATTATTTATATATTTAATTTTTAATTTTAAAATTATTTTTAATTTAAGATAATATATATATATATATATATATATATATATATATATATATATATATATATATATATATATATATATATATATATATATATATATATATATATTATTGATATAAAACAATTTTGTTTTATTTTAAATATATCTATTTTTTAAATAATAAACCAAAACAGTAAAATAATTTTATTTTTCTTATTTACATTTTAATTATATTTTAAAAACAAAAATATACACATCATTTGTATTCTTACACTTCATTTTATTAAACATGTCTCAAAGATTTTTTAACTTACTTTAATAATTTATAGTTTGTACTTATTATATTTCTCAACTCTACATGACTTTCTATTTGAAATAATATTTAACAATGATAAATAAATATTTTAATATCATCTTTTTCAATATAAAATTAATATTTTTTAAATATATAATTGTAGGATAAATTTTGTTTTGAATTATATTGTTTTTTATTAATTATTTTTAAAATTAAATAAACAAATATTTGAAATATTAACATTTTTATTATTATGTAATATAATAATTTTTATAAATATTTTATTATAAATTAAATATTTATTTTAAAACAAATTTTAAAACGATGTACCATATCCGACTAATTTGTTAGGATATTGATGTAATATTTCATGCATTATCTTTGTTGAGCTGAAGCAATGAGGCCGTGGCATTTTGTCCCAAAGTGTTTAAGAAGAACGAAGGACAATGTGACCCGTGAGTCTCTTATAACCAAGACTCTATGTGTGCATTTAATTGCTCAAAATTATTTGGGACTTTCTTTGGATTTCTCCAACAGCCCTTAAAAACCAAAAATATTTTTCTTAAATTAATTTATAAATTCACTTTGATGGGTGAATTCGTGAGATAACTTACGAATAGATCTTTTTTGGATGATTTCGTAAGTTAATTTACGAATTCACTTTATTTCCAGGTATTTCGTAAGTGCACTTAATATCCCAAATTTATTAAAATATAATTTTATATTTTATTATTTAATTATAAATTAATTTTATTTCAAGATATTTAGTAATTGCACTTACAATTAGCTAATATCCTAAATTTATTAGGATTAAAATATAATTTATATTCTATAATTTAATTAAAAAATTAATTATTAATTATTTTAATTTATATAATTAATTTACTTTAATACTTTTAATTATAAATTTAAGTTATTTTTTATTAATAATAATTTGATTTAATTATATTATCAAATATATTATATAATTAATGCATATCAAGTAAATCAAGGCAAAAATCAATTGTATCTCTTCATATAAAGTTGATATCAATAGTATTAATATGATTTTATTATAGGTCAAATTTGATATTAATATCGATTGTATTAATAGATTTTATTATTATAGGCCAAATATAAGTTAGACTTTAATGCATATATTTTCTCTTTTTAGTCGTGAAATCGTGTATATATATAATGGAATCACATGAAATAAAATAATTTTCTTATATATTATATATATATATATATATATATATATATATATATATATATATATATATATATATATATATATATTATAAATAAATATCTTTAATAATAAAATCTATTAATATAATCGATATTACTATCAATTTGGCTATAATAAAATCATATTAATACTATTAATATCAATTTTATATAAAGAGATACAATTAATTTTGCCTTCTGACATCGTAATTATATAATATATTTCTAACAATAAATTAAATTGTGTGTTAATAAAAAATAACAAATTATAATTAAATTATTAAAATAAATTTATAATATAAAATTAAATAATTAATATAATAATTAATTTTAATTAAATAGTGAAATATAAATTGTATTTTAATCTAATAAGTTAAGGATATTAGTAGTCATAAAGTTAACCCGAATTCCCAAATAAGAGTAATTAATAAGTTTACTTATAAATTCACATTATTTTAAAAAAACAAGGTGGATTAAGTTAACTTGCGAATTCACTTATTTTTTTAAAATCGTGGATTATTTAAATACGTTAACTTACAATTCCGTTATTTAGAAAATTTGTAAGTTAACTTATAAAATTGGGAGATATTTTGATTTTCATCATGGATGAAGAAGAACCCCCATTAAGTGGGAAAGAAATTCTCAATTATTTAAAAAAACTTAAAATGAGTTTTTAACTTTCAAATATCCAATTATGTAGAATCAATTTGAGTTTCAAATGATGTGCAATCATAATTTCCTTATTACAAGAATCTGAAATAAAACTTTATACACTCTATAACTTACTTAAACATTATTAAATTTCTAAAATACTTTAAAATTTGAAATTTAGAATTCGGACATACTAAAATACCTATCAAATGTAAGTAAAAATGTATGACATACGGACTTAATTCCACCACAACAAATAAAACCACATCCCAATCAAAATAAATACATTTCAAACTTTAAATTAAACTTACGAATTTTTAAATTTGGATGCTTTCATTTAAATACAATTACTTTATCTTTCCTTTTCTTTTCATTCCGTTTGAAACAAAACAAAATCAAAAGAAATAGAGCTCTCATCTCTCATTGTTTCAAACTTTCTCTAAACTAAACTTCATAAACATCTACTCCTCTCCATTCAAAATAAGAAGAAATTTTTTCCATTTAATAAGTTTTTATATCCTTCTTTTGTTTTTTTTTTAATTTAGGATGCATGCATTTCATTAATATGTTAAAATAATGATACATTTGGATACATTCAATAGAAATGTATTGTTTGTTTGTTCTTAATATTAGAGTAAGCAGAAGATTGACTTAGTCAACATTCATGTTTTGGGCTTACCTGTATTATTGGGCCTATGGTTTATATTGGACTTTATGCATAGTGATATAGATATATAATAGCAACTCTTATAAGGTGATAAGTATGATAGATATAACAGATAATTTACAGCAGAATCATTACATGGATTGTTGTCGATGAAAATACGAGCACTTTTCAATTCAATATGGTATCAATACGCCTTTTAATCCAACTCGTCTTCCGCTCACATGTCTATGATCTTGGTGATTTCGACTCTCAACAGAATCCGCCCTTCATTTCGATTTACTGTTACACTTCATCTTCTTCATCTTGTTGGAAGCTTCAAAGCTCCATCCATAGCGTCGTCACACAGACATTCGGTTGCAACGAACACACCAGTCAATGTCTCACTTCGCCACTCCATCCAATCACACAGTGTTTGGACCAAAGCTCTCAATCAAGCTTCAAGAAAAGAACTTTCTCCTCTAGAATCAACAGGTAGAGGGAATCATCATTGCGCACAAACTTTACAAGTTTGTTGTGAATCTCAAATTCCTCAATGTTCAAGAATCACGAAGATTGTTTAGCTATCAGACGATCTGATGAATACGAATCTTGGATTGTCCAAGATCAAGCTCTATTCACTTGGTTACTTTCCACGATTTCTGAATCGGTGCTTCCTCGAGTGTTATCCTGCAAGCATTCATACCAAATCTGGGACCAGATTCACAAGTACTTCACTGCATGATGAAAGCTAGGAGTTCATCATTTCGAGCGAATTGAAAATTACAAAGAGAAGAATCGCTCGATCTCGAGGTTGTTCTTCGCATTCGTGCCATTGCAGATCCTTCTTGTTACAGGAACCCATCTCAGAACGTGATCAAATTGATGCTATACTACAAGGATTACGAGAGAATTCAATCCATTTATCATGATGGTATATGGTAAGATTGAACCACCAACATTGTATGAAATAGAAGCTTTACTCTATGTGCAAGAAGCACAACTAGACAAATATCGTCAAGAACTGTCCATAGCCAATGCTACTGCAAATGTTGCTCAGACTGATGACAATACTAGCAACAAATCCACGGTGGCTCGTACTCTGAGGCGGAGAAATTCGAGGAAGAAGTCGAGGCAGAGCCAGAGCAAGCTACATAACTGGGAACAGACCAACATGTCAACTGTGTGGCAAGTATGGGCATGCAGTCATGGATTGCTGGCATCGTTATGATGAAAACTTCGAACCTACTCCTCATAAAACCAGTAACTCAAGTCACGCTGCTCAACCTAAGGAGGAAGCGGACAACAATTCAACTCAACCTTCCAGCATCAAGATGATTTACAAATTCCTTCAAATTTGGAATCTCAGCATGGTTTGTTGATTCAGGTGCATCTCACCACCTAACCTTCAATAACTCTAATATGCACCATACACATAACTAACTATACAGCACTGAATGAAGTCATGGTGGGAAATGACCAAGGCTTGAAATCAAGTCAATTGGCTCATCATGGTCACTTTTGATTTAGCTTTTCACAAAACCTTAACTTTAGGCACTTACTTCATGTACCTAGCATTACTAGAAATCTTATTTTTGTATCCAAGTTTGCCAAAGATAATAGCGTCTTTTGAGTTCCATGCTAACACTTGCTTTGTCAAATCTCAAATGTATCTAAGGAGGTTCTTTTAAAAGGATTCCTGGATACTAGTGGACTGTACACACAACTTTCTCAATCTTCCCTTGGCATCTTCATCTTGTCAGTTACCAACACGATCAATTCATACCTCTATTAAGGTTGTGCAGTCTAACTTTGGAGAGGTCAGACCATTCACAAAGTACTTAAATAACAGGCATTATCACGAGCTCCTTGCCCTCATGCACTTCCCATCAAAATGGGACTATTGAAAGAAAACACGAAGCATAGTGGAAATAGAATAACTCTCTTTATCATACTAGCTTCCCATAAATTTTGGGATCATAGCTTCACAACATCTATTTATCTCTTGAACAGACTACCTCATCTACTTATCCAGCATATTCATCCCTTATCAACATCTATTCCATACAAACTTCCTGACTATCAAGCCTAAGGGTATTTGGTTTATGTACCACATCTCGGGCCCCTTTAGCAAAACAAGCTACAACTCGGGAAGCTCCGGGGTGCACTTACCTGGGGATCTCACTTGCCAAAGATTACAAATGCTTGAGCAAAGAGGAGAATTTACATATCTAAAGATGTGATTTTGAAGAGAGCAGTTTCCTTACTCCAATGGTTCTCAGCCAAAACTCCCCTTGGTCTAGGCATGCATCAAGTCTTTACGGAATCACTTTTTATTTATATCCTATAGACACTACACAAGTCATACTGATCCTACACACATTTCAGTCTTACTTTCTAGGTTTGTGTCATACCCCAAAATTTGCCCTCCATACTCAAAAGATTTCATGCATCATCCATACTCAAGAGTTCCTCAAGAGTTGATCGGACAAACTCTCTCTGACAATCGACCCAAACTAGGGTTTGGTATCTCTCAAGTCAAGATGGATTTCCAACATCTCCAATGGCCTTCATGCCTCCTCATATGCTAAAGATTCTCCATGTCAAGTTTCAAGCTTCCAAGTCAAGTTTCCTCGGACAATTGCTCGGATGGTTGAAAATCGGGTGTATTGGACAAAAAGTCAACTATGGTCAACATACAGTCAAACTTCATAATTTTTGGTCAACATCCTCATTTTGAAGTTACATTCATCATTTGATCAAGGGTTGATCATGATTCATCAAGAAAACTCAAGATTTGCCCAAAAGTCAAACTTTCTAAATTAGGGTTTCTAGATGAAAAGTCAACTGAACTTTGACTGATCATAACTTTCTCATACTTTCTCGAAATTTTCCACCACCTCTTGTTTTGAAAAATTCAATTCTCTACAACTTCATGTCTCACAAGAATGTCAAAAATGCTTCATTTGAGAGTATAGCTCAAAACATTACAGTCATTTTCAAAGTCAACAAAAGTCAACTTTTGTTTTGAAGATATATTGAGCATGGTAACTCAATTGAGATGAGACCAAAGACATTGGTTAGAGGACTCTTAGAGCTTTCAAAAGTCCAAGAACACTCAAAAATGTGGAAAATTGAGCAAGTTACACCATCCACAAGTTGGGCAATTTTGGAAGAATGCACAAAGAGATACTTCAAAAATCAAATCTTTTGCAAATGGGCCTACTTTTCTTCATCCTAACTTGTTCCTCAAGCAATTAGGAGTGTCAAACCCAAAGCCACGAATTTTGATTTATTTTTCTATTTAATTTGTAATTTATTCATTTAAATGCAAATTAAATCTTAAAATAAATTATAAAATTAAATTAATAGCAAGATTGATTTTATTCTTTCTTAAGGTCCAATTAACTCACAAATGCCAGCAAATTCGAAATTGGAGCAAAAAGGCAAGATTGGATTGAAATTGATCAAGCTTTGAAGATTTGATTTTCATGAAATATCAAATTTGATTTCCATTGAATATTGATTGATTCTTTCCAAATTCAATCCCAATCCATCCAGTATAAATACATGATGCATACCTATCAAGAAAGAACGAAAAAATTGCTCTAAACCCTATTCCAAAGCTCAAAAACCGTGGTACAAGCAAGTGGAACCTACTTCCAGCCGTTTTCAATCGTTTTGAGGTGTCCAACACATTGCTTGACATCTCACAGATCGATCGAGACCCTCACATTGCTTAAAACCATCAAGAATCAAAGATCCGAAATCGGTTTGTTCAAGAAAATTTCAAAATCGATATTTCAATTATCATGCATTTTTAACATGTTTTATTGTTGTTTTGTGATTAGTGAGAAGTTTGCAAGCTTCTGGCGAGTTAATTGTATTTCCATGGCTTAGAACCGTATTGCCATAGCTAGGGTTCTGAACACGATTTAGGGTTTCCTTTAAACGGAAAAATTGGACCTCAAGACCATACCATTGCATTCGGATGATGTTTCAATCGAACCATGGCTTTAGAATTATTTATATTATGCGTGCTTGTTTTGAGTTTGCGAGACATAGCGTCGACCATAGCCCGTATGATTTTTAAAAATTCAAATTGGAGAAATGAAGATCGAAGCGCGAGTTCGTGGCAATGGGAGATGACGCGTGCTTATATTCCTCGTTCCGTTTTCAAACACGGATGCACATGGCGTAGTTGGTCAAGTATGGATCTCAAGGTTTGAAGGCCAGTCGAGTTCGAACCATGCTAAGACCAACTCTGGTTTCTTTTTACAAAACTCTATTTTCCTATTTTCTAATTATTTCAATATTTTGCATTCAATTTTAATTCTTTTCATATTTTATTCTGCATTAAAAATTACAAAAACATTTTTTCTTTTTACATTATTTTCATAAAAATGTTTATTTAATTTAATAAATTAAAAAATATAATTTTTGCATATTTATTTTATTTTATTTTAGCATTTAAATCATTATTAATTGCATTTTAATTATTAAATCTTTTCAAAAATCCCAAAAATTATTTTAATATATTTATCTTATTTCCAGCATATTAATTTTCTCATATTAAAATTTGCATTTTTCTAACATTTTCTCTTATTGATTCATATTGCATTTTCCGATTTCTTATTTTTTACAGGTTGATCCGATTCAGACGATTTCCTCTTTATCATTTTATTATTTTATTTTCCAATAATGTAATTGCTCATGGGTTGTAATAGTTTAATTAGGCTTTTATTTTCCAAGTTTAAATTATGTATACGCCCCAAAGCCATGTAATAGCGTAGGTTTACTTTCCGCACCTTTACATTCCATTTCTTTCCGCACCCTTATCAATTGCTAGTAATTAGGCGTATGGCAAGATAATAATTGGACATAGCTCACACTAATCTTCAAGATAAAATATCTGATTTGACACTTCTCTCACACACACCCTTAGGGTAATTCTCTCTCGATGCCTTCGATTCAAAATGGTCATGTCCCTCGAGCGTAGAGGTATTCTAGCACCGTTGCCTTCCAAACAAATCATCATAGTCCCTTCGATACAAAGATCATAAGACCCACGATGTCGCCTCCGAATACATGATCTTGACCCTCGATTGCGCCTACGAAAATGATGATAGTCCCCGAATGTGCTAGGATACTTCCTACAAGTTGCCTTCTATGACCATCCGATGTCCCTTGAATGTCCGCTTACATCCAACGAATGGAGCTACCTACTAACTAATGGTATGGCTAGCGCTATTCTAAAGGAATAGAAGTACAACAAAGCGACCAATTCGAGTGGGTAAATAAGTCTTTTAGTTGCTTGCTCTATCAAATGCTTTTCACACACACACTCTTTTTCAAAGTTCAAATTCTTTTCAAAACAAAACATTTCGAACACTTTGTATACACTCCTACATGAGTCATTACAAAGTCAAAGCGAAATGCCTTTTCAAAACATTTTTGTCAAACACACGAAAGCAATTTTAAAAAGTGATCTAAAGCAACTAAGAGCCCGTAGATAACTACGGATGGAAAGGTGCTAATACCTTCCCTTTTCATAACCATTCTCCCGAACTCAGAATCTAACGAAGGTCTTTTACTGTACTTTTACCCCTTAATTGGATAAAAATAAAAGTCGGTGGCGACTCTTGCTATCCGCACATTTGGATACAAAATCCTACAAAGTCAGTTCACGTATTACAGGCTGGCGACTTCTTGAGAAACACCTTAAAAGAGAATTGCCTTAAGGATTTCTAGATAACCTTTAATGCTTTTTGTTTGACTTGTATGCTTTATCTTTAAGGGTTGCTTGGGTATTATATTGTTGGGGATCCTACACGGATCCGGGTTTCCTTTTAGGTAAGTAGCATTAGATCATCGCGACCGCTGGGCGTATAACTACGGTCAACATGATGGCTCGTTAGCGTGACTTTGGTTGTCCGATACTCTTCATTCCCAAGTTGAAGATAGTATTTGGCTTCTGCGTGGTGTCATCAGGCTAACTAAACTTTTAGAACCTTAATTGACCCATCTTGGCCATTAGAAGGTAGTGAGATGGCGGGCTTTGTGTAGACCGAGGTTGGTTGATACTCGATGCTACGCTCATTGAGATTAGACTTTTGGGACATTTTCGATCGACCACTTGGCGTCGTATTGAAATAAGCGCCTCTGAGGAAGATCTGTGATATGAGATTCCTAGAACCGGTTACTATTATAGGACAGGATGAACCAACTCAAACTTTTGGTGGGTAATCACCTATACCTCATGCAAGCCTTAAACCTAGGCTCATTGTGTGAATTGTTTGTGTGTGCTAAACATGACATCATGACATCATTCATTGCATATCATTTCTAACTATTTCAAGGACCTAGGGATTTATCTTTGCTCTGTTTTGTAGGGATTATGGCTTCTAGAAGACTATCCGAATCAACTTCATGGGTATCCCTTCTCAACTCAAAGAATTGGTTTCAGAAATTCCCGACCATGCTCAGTTCATCAAAAGACATGGTTATCTACTTGATTTGGTTATCTCCGGTTTTGAAGAAGATATGATGCATGTCCTATTCCAGTTCTTTGATCCGAAACACCATTGCTTTACATTTCCAGATTATCAGTTGGTTCCTACCTTAGAAGAGTTCTCTAAGCTACTTGGGATACCTATTCTTGACCAAATGCCATTCACCGGTTTGGAAAAGGTTCCTAAGTTCGAAGACATCGCATCCGCCTTACATCTTAAGCGCTCAGACATTGAAGCCAATTGGGAAACTAGAAGTGGAGTTAAGGGTTTACTTTCAAGTTCTAATTAAGAAGCCCGAATTCCTCAAAGTTATGAGTTTCCATGCATTTGAAAACATTGTGGCCTTGCTAATTTATGGTTTGGTTCTATTCCTAATTCGGATCAATTCATAGATGTCAATGCCATCAAGTTGTTCCTTACCATAATCCGATGCCTACTTTACTTGGAGACATCCTACATTCTCTCCACACTCGTACTACTAAGAGAAGGAACTCTGTGTTGTGTCCCGTTACTTTCAAGGTGGTTTATTTCGCACCTTCCTCCATCGATTTTGAAGAATGAACAAAGGTTGAGATGGTCTCAAAGGTTGATGTCACTCTCTCATTCCGACATCCGTTGGAATCTTTTCTCTCAAAAGGACTTCACCTTCATTGAGCGTTGTGGAGAATTCCCTAATGTACCACTACTTGGTATAAGGGGAGGTATTACTTACAACCCTTCCTTAGCTCTACGTCAGTTTGGTTTTGCTCGAAGAGATGGTCCGCATGATATGCTTCTCCAAGATGTTGTGTTCGACTACAACCACGATCTCCAGAATTACCGACGAAGGTTCATACATGCTTGGGGCATGGTAAAGAAGACTGATACCAAGACTTTGGGGCACCCGAACTCCATTCCTTGGGAACCTTACCTCAAATGGGTGCGAGCTCGAGCTCAAAACCTCATGATGCCATTCACGCCTGTTTTACCAGTAATTATGGAACTTGTTGCTATAGGTGGCGTACCTATCTGTTCTCCATCCGACATGCCCTCAGATTTTGAAGACTTGAAGAGATCCACGGATTCACTTAAAGAAGAAAGGATACCTTTGAAGCTCGATTATGCAAGGCGAAGAAAGTTCTAGAGTTGACCAAGCTACTTCACGAGGCGAAACATCGCCTTACATCGGCACCAGAGGAAGCGCCCATGGGAGACTTAGAGCTTTAGGATGTTTATGTTTTCTTTTATTGCTTTGAACTATCTCTTGTACTTAAAAGAAAAAGAATAATAATGAAATACTAATAAATGTTTGTTCATTGCTTGTTTAACAAATTTAAATCTCTTAGGTCCTTGAAAACATTGCATTGCATTCATAAACATTGCATAGCATAGCATAACATTGCATCACGGTACATTGGAGATTGGTTTTCTCATTTGCTCGCTATTTATTTTAGCGAAATGGCTCTTGAGCAGACTGTCAAAGATCTTCAAGCTCAGAATGCTCGATTTAGCGATGTTCACCTTGGTCCAAGGCCAAGAAGATTTGAAAAGCTCATCAACAAGAAGAAGAAGGTTGGTCTCCTCAACATGGGTAGACGTTTCAAAGGGGTCCTAAGTGGTCAGCCGTATTGAGCTCTCTGAAGGAAGTGTCCATACCGAGGAGTACCAAGGGTGATGAAGGTGGCAGCGTGAGCCAAAGAAAGGAGGAGGATCATTCGATTATGGCCAGTACTCACGAGAAGATGACAAGTACAAACAACTTGAAGACCGTCTGAATCTTGTGGAAAACTTGAAAATGTCCGGGCTGAACTTTGATGATCGAGTCTTGTTCACAGTGTTGTGATTCCTCCCAAGTTCAAAGTTCCTACTTTTGCCAAGTATGATGGCATGTCTTGCCCTAAGCTGCATTTGAAGTCCTATGTCGGAAGATCAATCCCACTGCATGCGGAAAGTTGTGGATGCACTATTTTCAAGAGAGTTTGTCGGAACCCGTTGGAATGGTACTCGACTAGAGAATGACCGTATCCGTACTTGGGTGATTGGCTGATGCTTTCTACAGACAATATGAGTACAATCTGAATTGACACCCACTGCACAACTACAAAGCATGTCTATGGGTCGTGACGAGAAGTTCAAAGGTATGCTCGAAATGGAGATCTAGCGGGCAGAGTTCAACCACCCTTGTCCAATAGGGAGTTGGTTGATATGTTTATGGGAACACTGAGGGCCCGTTCTTCAATCATCGATTGGAAATTCTTCATCCGGATTCACCGAGTTGATATTGTGAGGCGACGCATTGGCTGGTATCAAGAGTGGGAAGATCATGTAGAGTCATCTTCAAATCTTAAGAGAGATCTTTTGGTGCTAAGAAAGAAGCTAATCTGTGTATGGTCGAGAAAAAGCGAGCCAAGACCGACCGTGCTCAATCTGTGGGGCAGTTGTGATCTCAATCCTACATCGGCACACCTCGTGAGACAACGTGGCAGGCAGCGCCACGAAGGCGATTCGAAGATCAACATGCCATTGTCGCAAGCCTTGCAACACATGTTGAGCGAATTGATTACCTTGAGGATCCTCCTCAGAATGTCAACACTTCCTCTCGATACAATCCTAATGCTAAGTGTGCTTACCATTCCAATAGCCGAGGCACGACAACGACAATTGTTGGGCTCTGAAGAACAAGATTCAAGATATGATTGAAGCTAAGCAGATTGAATTTGATCCTCCTGTTGAGACTCCGAATGTGATCAATGCGCCTATGCCTAACCATGACAAGAGTTCCAATGCTGTTGGTGACGATACTTATGTTTTCAACATAGATGACTTGACCATTCCTTTGATGACTGTTAAGAAAAATTTGTTGCAAGCCGGTGTCAATCCAGGATGCCCAAAGGATTGTCGTTGGTGCCCATCTGCGCCTGATGGTTGTGCTTGGTTGAGAAGACGTGTTCAGTGTATGATGGATAACCGTGAGATACTATTTCTGAAACCACCTGTGCAGAAGCTGTGTGAAGAAATGTCTAAGTTGAAGATTGACAATGCGAACGAAACTGTACCATCTGTGTGGGATACCTTGGGGCAGCCAAGTGGAAAATATGATTACATGGTGAAGTACACTGTTCCTGATAGTTACAAGATTCCTATTGAAGATGTTAAAGCGACCGGATGGGGTGACGATTTCCCAGAAGACTATGCTGATGTTAACACAATAAGGATTTCCTCTGTTGATCCTCTGCCTAGAGTGGCACCTCTCATTATCACTTCTCCAAGGCCAGTTCCATATTCCTCTGACAAAGCTATCCCTTGGAACTATGGAGCTGATGTTTACTATCATGGCGTCAAGCAAGACCCTCTGACCATTGAAGATCTGACCATTGAAGCTACCATTCCTGACATTGACAACATCACGGATCGATGGGTGACGGAACCGGAAGGTATTCTCTCGAGAGATCTCTCCTCCAAAGACAACTGCGACTCCGCTCGCATTCCGTCTTCAATCAATATCCCAGCTAGAGGAAAGAACCGGTGACTCATCCTGCTCAACGAAGTACCAAAGGAAGTTACAAGACACCTCAAACAAGAAATGGAGGAAATTCGAAGATCATCAAGAAGAGTGATTACAATGTTGTGGAGCAGTTAGACGGACTCGTCCAAGATTTCCATGCTCGCTTTGCTCTTGTGCTCGAGAGGCTCATGCTAATGCCTTGGTGAAGTTTCGAAGAATGCTCATGTGCCGCAAGACACTACTGATCAGTTCAAGTTTGTATTGCTAGCCTGGCTGCCAACAACGGCCTAGGCTTCTACGATCTTGATTGACTCCTGCGGAAAGAAACATAAAGCCTTGCACATCTCTGTTGAATGCAAGGGCACTACACTATCTCATGTTTTGGTGGATACCGGTTCTGCTCTGAATATCTTACCGAAGACTGCTTTTGATCGACTTGATGTCGAAGGGTTGGTTCTGAGACCCAGTGACATTATTGTGAGAGCTTTTGATGGTTCTAAGCGCACCGTACTTGGAGAACTCACTCTGCCTGTTAAAGTCGGTTCCCAGACTTTTGATTCCACTTTCTTTGTCATGGACATCCGTCCAGCTTACTCTTGCCTACTTGGACGCCCTTGGATACATGGGGCAGGCGCTGTTACCTCTACCTTACATCAGAAGCTGAAATACCCGGTGAAAGGAAAGTTGTTCACAGTATGTGGTGAAGAAGAGTATATGGTCAGTCATCTACAGTCATTCCGATATCTCGAGATGGAGGGTGAATTCTTCGAGACTCCCTGTCAAGCTTTTGAAACAATACCCAGAGTCATGCCTGTTGACTCTCCAGTCACTCCTGAAGATGCTAAAGTTCCGCCTAGGATGGCCTCATTGAAAGATGCTCAAGCTGCTGTTGAAGAAGGTAGTACTATTTGGGGACAGCTCCCTGATCTTCCCTTCAAATCTGACAAGACTGGTTTAGGCTTCACCATCAAGGGTCAGAAGATGATACGCCGCGAACGTGCCGGCCAACTTCCCTTCCGCATCAGCCAGAGTGGAATCCATGCTATAGAAGACAACGACAACGGCTTCGACATCAGCAAGTGGATCTTCCCAACTCCAGATCATGGGCTCAGCAATTGGAAGACTGAAGACGTCATACCAATCTCCTTTAGCCAGGAGTAATTGCTCTTGTTTTGTTTTGCTTTTCGTATTTCTTTATGTTTGAACAATAAACTTTGAAAGCCTAGTGCCTTGCCCGGGGCATCATGGCTCGTTTGCGAGGGTTATTATCTGTCGTTTGCGTATTTTCATTCAATAAATTCGTTGGACTTTTGCATTCAATTGTTTGTTTTCTTTCTTTACTTTATCACCCCTTCAAAAAGCTATGTGTTTCTTACACACACCCACGTGATACACTGCAGAATCACTCGAATCTCGTTAATAACAGCTATGCTAGTGCTAAATATGACTTTGATAATCCGATCTACCAAGCCGAAGACGAAAGTGAGGAAGATTGTGAAGTGCCAGGAGAACTTGCCACTACGTGAAGAAGCGAGTTATACAGCCACACGAAGAGCAAGTTGAGGTTGTGAATTTGGGTACTGATGAAGACAGAAAAGAGATCAAGATAGGAGCGGGTCTTGAGAGCAGTGTTAAAGAAAGGTTGGTTCAGATGCTACGAGACTATATTGAGGTTTTTGCTTGGTCATACGAAGACATGCCAGGTTTGGACATTGATATTGTGGTACACCGATTGCCGACAAAAGAAGGTTTTCTCCCAGTGAAGCAGAAGGTTCGTCGCATGCGTCCTGAGATGTCAGAGAAAATCAAAGCCGAAGTTATGAAGCAGTTCAACGCTGGTTTCTTAGCTGTTACTATCCCAGTGGGTTGCTAATGTGGTACCCGTACCTAAGAAGGATGGTAAAGTACGAATGTGTGTGGATTACAGAGATCTGAACAAAGCAAGTCCGAAAGACGATTTCCACTTCCTCATATTGATGTTCTGGTTGACAACACCGCTCAGCATAAGGTTTTCTCCTTCATGGATGGTTTCTCCGTTACAATCAGATCAAAATGGCTCGAAGACATGGAAGACTACTTTCGTTACGGTGGGGCACTTTCTGCTACAAGGTTATGCCGTTCGGACTGAAGAACGCAGGCGCCACTTATCAGCGTGCTATGGTGACATTATTTCATGACATGATTCATCACGAGATAGAGGTCTCGTCGGCGACATGATAGCTCGATCCGGATGAAGAAGAACATCTTGATCATTTCGAAACTATTTGTGATTGAAGAAGTAGGTGAGACTTAATCCTAACAAGTTTTGGAGTCAGATCCGGAAAACTCCTAGGGTTTGTATCGGTGGAAAGGTATTGAGGTTGATCCGCCAAGGTTAAAGCTATTCAAGAGATGCCAACTCCCGCACGAGAAAGTGAGGAGGTTTCTTGGGCCGATTGAACTACATTGCGATTCATTGCACATAACTGCTACTTAGGCCAATCTTCAAGTTACTTAAGAAAGATCAAGTGGTGGAATGGAGCAGCGATTGCGGATCGCTTTTGACAAAATCAAGGAGTACCTCTGAATCCTCCTATCACGATGCCACCTGCGAAGGAAGACCTCTTATCATGTACTTGCGGTGTTAGAGAACTCAATGGGGTGTGTGTTGGGGCAACATGGCGAGTGCAGTCGAAAAGAGCATGCAATATACTACCTTAGCAAAAGTTTACCGTGTGAAACAAGATACTCACAGCTGAGAAAACTTAGCGCTTTAGCTTAGGCTGCTCGCCGACTAAGACAGTATATGTTGACTCACACTACCTTGTTGATTTCCAAGATGGATCCGATAAAATACATCTTTGAGAAACCAGCTCTCTCCGGAAGAATAGCAAGATGGCAAATGATCTTGACCGAATATGACATCCAGTACACTTCTCGAAGCGATCAAAGGAAGTGTAGCGCGATCATTTGGCTCATCAAGCCGTAGATGACTATCGTCTATGCGATTCAATTTCAGGCGAAGATGTTTTACTGTTATTGATTGCGAAGAACCAGGACCAGACGAAGGACCTGAACAAGGATCCCGATGGACTATGGTTTTTGATGGAGCCTCAAACGCACTTGGCAATGGCATTGGCGCCATCATTACATCCCTGGCGGACATACCTTTCACCGATTATGTTTGATTGCACGAACAACATGGCGGTCTGAGCGTGCATCATGGGTCTGGCTACTATTGACTTAAGAATCAAGTTCTTACAAGTGTATGGAGACTCGGCTTTAGTGATCAGTCAGATTAAGGCGAGTGGGATCAAAGCATCCGAATCTCATTCCATATCGAGAGAGCATGTTCGAGTTTGATTCCTACTTGAAGATCACTTTCAATCATATTCCACGAGAGAGAATCGGTTGGCAGACCATTGGCTACTATGTCGTCTATGTTCAAGGTTAGATGGGACAACGAGGGCTCCCAGATCATCATTGAGAATTCGACGAACCAGCGTATTGTATGAGCTTGGCGAGAAGAGAAACCTTGGTACTATGGCGTGAAGAGGTATCTTGAGACTCGGGAATATCCAGGGAGCATCATTAATGATAAAAGTTCATGAGAAGATTTGCTTCCAAATTCTTTCTCAGCAACGACATCTTATACAAGCGCAACACGACTTGTGCTTCCTCTGTATGTAGACCAGAAACAGCAATGCGTATCATGGAAGAGTTACGAAGGCGTTTGGTACCATCCGATGGACACACCATGGCTAAGAAGATTTTGAGAGCGAGTTACTATTGGTCCACCATGGAAGCTGATTGTCACCGTTACGCTCGATCTTGTCACAAGTGCCAGATTTATGCCGACAAAGTACACGTACCTCCAGTACCTCTGAATGTTTTAACTTCTCCTTGGCCTTTTGCAATGTGGGGCATTGACATGATTGGAGAATTAAGCCCACTGCTTCCAATGGACATCGTTTCATCCTTGTGGCAATTGATTACTTTACCAAGTGGGTAGAAGCAGCCTCGTATGCATCTGTTACCAAGAATGTTGTGGCTCGATTCATCAAACATAATCTTATCTGTCGGTATGGCACTCCTGAAAGGATTATCACAGATAACGGTTCCAATCTCAACAATAAGATGATCACCGAACTCTGCGCGCAGTTCAAGATCAAGCATCACAATTCTTCTCCTTATCGGCCTAAGATGAATGGCGCAGTGGAAGCCGCCAACAAGAACATTAAGAAGATTATACAGAAGATGACGGTGACTTACAAAGATTGGCATGAGATGTTACCATTTGCTCTTCATGGTTATCGCACTTCAGCACGAACATCAACAGGGGCAACCCCCTTCTCTCTTGTATACGGTATGGAAGCCGTCTTACCCATCGAGGTTGGATACCCTCAACGAGTCCTCCAGAGGCAGAGTTAGGCGAAGGATTGGGTCAGACTCGCTTGACCAGATTAATTGATTGATGAGAAGACTTCATCCATACGCCATGGACAGATTTATCGAAGCGAATGATGAGCATTTAACAAGAAGGTCAAGCACCAGAGTCTACCAAGTCGGTGATCTAGTAGTCAAGCGCATCATTCTTCCACAAGGTGATCAGGGGAAAATGGACTCCCACCTGAGGGACCATTTGTAGTCAAGCGTATTTTCCGGCGGACTATGATACTTAGCACCATGGATGGTGAAGACTTCCACACCCTGTGAGCAGAGACATAGTCAAAAATACTACGCATAAAAGAGACCCGCTGGTCGGCGACCTAGGCAAAATAAGGGCATCTGGCGAACCAAAAGTTCGGGCAAAAATTAAGGATATATACAAAACATGTACACACAAGTCGAAAACACGAAAAGCGCTTGGGCAAAAAGTATCGGTGGGCTGAAAACCGAAAGGCGGTCTAGAGCAAAGTTAGGGATTTAAAGCGTACGACTATGTCTCTTCGGATCACTGCTTCAGGACTACTATTAGCATTCAAGGTTCAAATGGCGAGATCAGTCTACTCACTTTCTGTGACAGCAAGGAGATGAGATAGTTGAAATATATAGTACTAGCATAGTTGGAACTTAACGAGATTGTTTCCGCATAGCTTTTACCTTTCTTGTGTACAAACTACTTGGCCATACCTTTCAAATAAATCAAAATTCTTTCTCTTTACAATTTATTGTTGTTATTTGCAATAAGTCAACGTTTGCTTTGAATGACTATCGCATTTGACAATAAGAATCTAATCACAAACATCTGAAAAGTGAACATGCAAAGTACTTACTACAGTTCGGGGTTGGGATGGCGAAAGTCACAAATAGTCCCCACAGAGCATGTAAAAGTGTCACTCACAACACCTTCCCAGGAGTATAAGTTAATCCAGCAGCAATTCCACTCAATCGAGCAACGTTACATCGGTCTCGCGGTAACACTTCCGCGAATATCCCGGGATATTTCTCAATCCTCCCTTTTCCCGGTATCGGACTGAAACTTGGTGAGATAGTGCATCGGAGGAAACATACCTTTTATTCCCGGCGGAGATTACGGACTCAGACTCTTCTAACGGTCTCGACAATATCAAATGCTCTCGGTGAGATCTACCTCGAATCCCCAGTAGAGCACCTCTTAAATTTCCTCGGCAGGATCTACATACAAGGTCCCCAGCAGTTGCCTCCCGGACTCTCCTCGCGAGGTCTATGAGATCTCCAACAACGAGCTTCTCAATCTCTACTTTCCTCAACAATGTCTAGGCCCAGACTTGGTCGAGATAGTGCATCGGAGGAATCCGGATATCTTTCTTCTCCTTGACGGGGTTCTCACCTACACATTCCCAATGTAAATCTTCAACGAGAATATCGCATCTTCTTCAAGATGGATATGTTTTGAAATATCACAACATCTCATCCATCATACATCTCATAAAGTCATAATTCATGCATATGTCATTCATATACTATATATTGCATCATACTTTGCATAAAACTAGAATATTCTATCAAAGTTTCTCTTGTTTTCTCCAAAGCAGTGTGATCACTTGGCCTTGAGGGTCGAGATTAAGCCCGGCCGGAAAACTATCGAACCGCCTTCACCAAGCGAGTCCAGATTAAGCCCGAGAAGCCACGGCAAAACTATCTGAAGACACCTCCGACGGGGTCGAGGTTAAGCCGAACCAGCGGAAAACTATCGAAAGACCACCTCGGTTATCCTCGATAACGAGCAATGGATCAACACCCGATGCCTGAGAGAAGCTATCCACATTTGCCAATTACAATCTCCCTCGGAGTAATCGGCACGAGATTTATTACGATTCCTTATTATCAACGCAACTCAGTCTAGCGTACGACTCGGTTGCCTTGGATAACATCTTAAGCCCATCTCCGACTACTTGTCAACATTTCTTCACTTCGAATCTTGCATATGGTTAAAAATCAATAGGATAACCTTCATTCAAAGTGAACACGAGTCTAACATCGACTCACCCCGGCCTTGACCCTTTCCGGATGGCATCAACCATCTGTCTCTGATCAGCGTCTCCTATTCAACAAATGGCATCAAAGCCGTTCCTGTGCGTCGACTGCTGTTTCATCTTCACCCCGGTCGCGAAGTCAATCAACCTTCCAAAAAGATTGCATCTATGAAATTCCCTCCATCATCCACCAACAGTTCGAGTTGATCGAACAAACTCTCTCTGAACAATGCCCAACTAGGGTTTGGTATCTCTCAAGTCAAGATGGTTTCAACATCTCCAATGGCCTTCATGCCTCCTCATATGCTTCAAAGATTCTCCATGTCAAGTTTCAAGCTTCACAGAGTCAAGTTTCCTCGGACAATTGCTCGGATGGTTGAAAATCGGTGTATTGGACAAAAGTCAACTATGGTCAACATACGGTCAAACTTCATTTTTGGTCAACATCCTCATTTTGAAGTTACATTCATCATTTGATCAAGGGTTGATCATGATTCATCAAGAAAACTCAAGATTTGCCCAAAGTCAAACTTTCTAAATTAGGGTTTCTAGATGAAAAGTCAACTGAACTTTGTGATCATAACTTTCTCATACTTTCTCAAAATTTTCCACCACCTCTTGTTTTGAAGGAAATTCAATTCTCTACAACTTCATGTCTCACAAGAATGTCAAAAAATGCTTCATTTGAGAGGTATAGCTCAAAACATTACTGGTCATTTTCAAAGTCAACAAAAGTCAACTTTTTGTTTTGAAGATATATTGAGCATGGTAACTCAATTGAGATGAGACCAAAGACATTGGTTAGAGGACTCTTAGAGCTTTCAAAAGTCCAAGAACACTCAAAAATGTGGAAAATTGAGCAAGTTACACCATCCACAAGTTGGGCAATTTTGGAAGAATGCACAAAGAGATACTTCAAAAATCAAATCTTTTGCAAATGGGCCTACTTTTCTTCATCCTAACTTGTTCCTCAAGCAATTAGGAGTGTCCAAGCCCAAAGCCACGAATTTTTGATTTATTTTTCTATTTAATTTGTAATTTATTCATTTAAATGCAAATTAAATCTTAAAATAAATTATAAAATTGAAATTAATAGAAAGATTGATTTTATTCTTTCCTTAAGGTCAATTAACTCACAAATGCCAGCAAATTCGAAATTGGAGCAAGAAGGCAAGATTGGATTGAAATTGATCAAGCTTTGAAGATTTGATTTTCATGGAAATATCAAATTTGATTTCCATTGAATATTGATTGATTCTTTCAAATTCAATCCCAAATCCATCGTATAAATACATGATGCATACCTATCAAGAAAGAGCGAAAAAATTGCTCTACAAACCCTATTCCAAAGCTCAAAAACCGTGGTGCACAAGCAAGTGGAACCCTACTTCCGGCCGTTTTCAATCGTTTTGAGGTGTCAACACATTCCTTGACATCTCTGAATCGATCAGACCCTCGCATTGCTTAAAACCATCAAGAATCAAAGAATCCGAAATCGGTTTGTTCAAGAAAATTTCAAAATCGTATTTCAATTATCATGCATTTTAACATGTTTTATTGTTGTTTGTGATTAGTGAGAAGTTTGCAAGCGATGGGAGTTAATTGTATTTCCATGGCTTAGAACTCGTATTGCCATAGCTAGGGTTCTGAACACGATTTAGGGTTTCCTTTAAGCGGAAAAATTGGACCTGAGACCAGTACCATTGCATTGAATGATGTTTCCAATCGAACCATGGCTTTAGAATGTATTTATATTATGTGCTTGATTTTGGTTTTGCGGGAACATAGCGTCGAACCATGGCCGGCCAGATTTTTAAAATTCAAATTGGAAGGCGAAGTGGCGCGAGTTCGGTGGCAATAGGAGGGCAGCGTGCTTATATTTCACTCGTTCCAGTTTTCAAACACGGATGCACACATGGCGTAGCGGTCAGAGTGAAGGATCTCAAGGTTTGAAGGCCAGGACGCGGGTTCGAACCATGCTAAGACCAACTCTGGTTTTTTTTTTACAAAACTCTATTTTCCTATTTTCTAATTATTTCAATATTTTGCATTCAATTTTAATTCTTTTCATATTTTATTCTGCATTAAAAAATTACCAAAAACATTTTTTCTTTTTACATTATTTTCATAAAACCTTTATTTAATTTAATAAATTAAAAAATATAATTTTTGCATGCATATTTATTTTATTTTTATTTTAGCATTTAAATCATTATTAATTGCATTTTAATTATTAAATCTTTTCAAAAATCCCAAAAATTATTTTAATATATTTATCTTATTTCCAGCATATATTAATTTTCTCATATTAAAATTTGCATTTTCTAACATTTTCTCTTTTATTTCGATTCATATTGCATTTTCGATTTCTTACTTTTTGGAGGTTGATCCGATTCGGACGTTTCTCTTTATCATTTTATTATTTTATTTTCAATAATGTAATTGCTCATGGGTTGTAATAGTTTAATTAGGCTTTTATTTTCCATGAGTTTAAATTATGTATCGCCCCAAAGCCATGTAATAAGTTTACCTTTCCGCACCTTTACATTCCGCATTTTACTTTCCGCACCCTTATCAATTGCTAGTAATTAGGCGTGTGGCAAGATAATAATTGGACATAGCTCACACTAATCTTCAAGATAAAATATCTGATTTGACACCTTCTCTCACACACTTAGGGTAATTCTCTCTCGATGCCTTTCGATTTCAAAATGGTCATGTCCCTCGAGCGTGAGGTATTCTAGCACCGTTGCCTTCCAACAAATCATCATAGTCCCTTGATACAAAGATCATAAGACCCGATGTAAGCCTCCGAATACATGATCTTGACCCTCGATTTAGCCTCGAAAATGATGATAGTCCTTGAATGTGCTAGGATACTTCCTCTGAGTTGCCTTCTATGACCATCCGATGTCCCTTGATGTCCGCTTACATCCAACGAATGGAGCTACCTACTAACTAATGGTATGGCTATTCTAAAGGAGTAGAAGTACAAGCGACCAATTCGAGTGGGTAAATAAGTCTTTAGTTGCTTGCTCTATCAAATGCTTTTCACACACACACTTTTTTCAAAGTTCAAATTCTTTTCAAAACAAAACATTTAGAACACTTTGTATACACTCTACATGAGTCATTACAAAGTCAAAGCGAAATGCCTTTTCAAAACATTTTGTCAAACACACAGAAAGCAATTTTAAAAAGTGATCTAAGAGCAACTAAGAGCCCGTAGATAACTACGGATGGAAAGGTGCTAATACCTTCCTTTTCATAACCATTCTCCCGAACTTAGAATCTAACGAAGGTCTTTTACATTACTTTTACCTTCCCTAATTGGATAAAAAAAAAGTCGGTGGCGACTCTTGCTATCCGCACATTTGGATACAAAAATCCTACAAAGTCGTTCAAGTATTACAGATGCACAGTCTGTACCACTGCCTGTCAGTCAGACTCAATTTCTTGGACAAGTTCACATCGGTGAGGCTCATCACAGACATTATCCTCGGGGTTTACCTAAAATCGAGGCAACACTCTGTGAAACTTCTAATAACCCGATCTGCTGACCTCTTCCCAATAGGCATACTTCTCGGGATGAGCAAACTATTATTCCTTCTCCTTAACTCGGTAGCTACTGGTGCTAATCTAGATCATATCTCTACTTCTTCATCTCCTCACGTCTCCCTATTACTCACTTGCACGATGCTACTTTATACATATCTACTCTTGAAATCCTGCACAACACTCTTTGGTGGTCAACAACCATCCTATGGTAACTAGAGGCAAAAATGGTAGCTCGAACCTAAAGCTTACTTAGCTTAACTGAACCTACGGTCGAACAAGCCATAGCTCAACCCATTGGCTTGAAGCTATCTGACAAGAATATAATGCTCTTCTTGCCAAAACACTTGGACCTCACTTCCCTTCCATCTCATAGAAAAGCCATAGGTGTAAATGGTATTTAGGGTCAAGGAAAACTCGGATGGATCTCTCAACAAGTATAAAGCTAGACTTGTTGCAAGGGTTTAATCAAAATATGGATTTGACTACAATGAAACCTTTTCTCCTGTAGTTAAACCGGCTACCATCAAAGTGCTTCTTACACTTGCCTTGACATACAAATGGGAGTCAACAAATTGACATCAACAATGCATTCTTGAATGGAGTCCTTGAAGAAGTATACATGGTGCAACCCCGGGCTTTGAGAATGCCAATAAATCTTGTATGCAAACTCAACGGGGCCCTCATGGACTCAAGCAAGCACCTAGATCTGGTATGACAAGCTCCACAAAACTTTATTTCGGTTTGGCTTTCTTTACAGATGTGATCACTCCTTATTTCTCTACAATCACCAGGTATTACACTCATGTCCTTGTCTATGTTGATGATATACGATCACGGGCACCTCCTCAACTCTTATTCTGATCTCTAATCTTCATAATATATTTGCTCTCAAAACTTGAAACCAACTTATTTCCTTGGTTTGGAGTAAAATATCAAGCAAATGGATCATTAATCCTCACACAAACAAAATATATCAAGGATCTACTCGTAAAGTGCACATGGAGGATGCCAATGGAATTCTGACTCCCATGTTTAGCCATGTAAGCCTAGAAAATTTGATGCGACACCATACGGGACCCTCTTTTGTCAGCTCGATTATGGAAGCTGCGGTATGTTACATTGACCGGACACATTGCTTTACGTATCGACAAAGCTTGTCAATTCAGGCAATCCCTTGTGACCAACTGGACCATGGTTAAAAGGATTCTCGGTATCTCGTGCACAACCACCTTGATACATTGTTGTCACGGTATTCCTCATCGGGATCTTTCCATCGGGCCTCTGTGACTCGAGGTGGGCTAATGATCCAGATGATAGAAGATCCACATCGGTACTTGCATTTTATTGGTCCAAATCTCATCTCATGGGCTCTAAAGCAGACTTTGGTGGCGGATCGAGTGCAGGTGAGTATAGGGCATAGCATACACAACTGATTTGTGTTATGGCTTGATCCTTGCTTGATGAATTGAAAATCCAGTATCTTTCTCCTACTCTAGTGCAGTGCTCCTATCTCACAATCCCATTCTTCATGCTAGAACAAAACACATTGAGCTTGACATCCACTTTGTAAGGGAGAGAGTCATGGCTAACAAGCTCAAAATTCAGCATGTACTTGCTTGACCCATTGAACATTATAACAAAACCTCTTCAAGTGCGGCCTTCCAAGAACTAAGGAGCAAGCTCAAGTTGTGCCTCTTCCACCACCTTAAAGTTGAGGGGAGTATTAGAGTAAGCAGGAAGGTTGACTTAGTCAACATTCATGTTTTGGCTTATCTGTGTTATTGGGCCTATGGTTTATATTGGGAGTTATGCATAGTGATATAGATATATAATAGCAACTCTTATAGGGTGATAAGTATGATGAATGTATAATTTGCAACAAAATCATTACATAGATTGTATCGTTGAAAATGCGAGCACTTTTCAATTCAATACTAATAAGATTTGGTGTGAATTTAACTCATTTAAGGCTAAGGTACATTCATGAGAAAATTCTTCTCTTTGTTTGCTTTCGTCCGAATTTTAAAATTCAGACCCTTTTGTACAAAAAAACAAAACCTATATTTTTCTGTTACTTATTCTATTTTATAATTTTGTTTATTGATACATTGTTTTTTAATTATATAGAAAAAAATAGTTGAGAACAACAGAGATACAAACAAGGTCGAGTGGTCAACTAGAGAATCATCGTGTACTATTGAGGTATCGTCTTTTTAGGGTCATGTATCTTCGATTCATAACGAAGCATATGTTGCTATCGCTCATTTGATGTACATGTGTGTGATCCACATCTTGTACTTGAATATGAGGTTGATAAACATGTTAGCTTTTTGGAAGACCCAAAGACATGTCGTTCATTTGATGTACATGTGTGATCTACATCTTGTACTCGAATATGAGGTTGATAAGCGTATTAGCTTTTGGGAGACCCAAAGACATTTCACTACTTCCTTTATATAACACCATATTATATTTAATATGTTAGAGAAAGGTGGCATAAATATTTTAGTAATCTTTAAACATTTGATATATATATATATTAATTGATTGTCTATCGTTGATGCATTTATATTTACAGACCGTGACACATTGAAATGTATAAACCAAGGTAGGAAGTGTAGCGCCTCAAAAATTATTCGATCAAAGAAGTACCACGATTTATTTATTCCAAGAAAGAAAGGAAAAATATCGAATAAAATCCACAAGAAAAAGAAATGCTCATCTCGACCAATGAGAGGGTTTGGGAGTCGGTAATGAAGCGGGAGGTATTACCACCCCATCACATCTATCGTACTCGATGAGACCTATTTTGTTAATCTTGTGTTCGTGTGTTAGTATGAAATCTTGATATCTTCTTAGTTAGAAAGGAGAAAGAAAGAAATGATAAGTGTTCTTTTGGATTTTTTATTATTGTGCTCGTCGGTTTTTAATCCGTGCCTACATATCTCATCGGAAACAAGGAAATTAGGCGGTAGTTTGGGTAGAAAATGTTTGTTTGTTGAGTCATTTTAGTAGAGATACTGATCACATTTGAGCGGAAACATTGTTATCGAAACATGGATAATGGAACAAGCTGCATCACTTCAAGAAATGATACTTAAATCTAGATATGCAGATTCTAACCTTTATAGAATTCATGGAAAATGATCAATATTCACATGCGTAAGGAACGTTGTTTCATCGTCATGGAACAGACAAAATTTAACTCATTTTGGAAAGGGTTTGAAATTGAAAAGCCAAGTGGAAAAATGATTTGAATGAGTTGAGATCATTTTTATAAGACATGGGTGCTTTGAATGTCCAAAGTAGGTACTTAGCATCCGCACACTTAGCAAAATATAACATAGATACCTTAATCCTCCCATTTAATGTTTTTTATGAAAGGGTGAGACATCAATATAAGTCATGTAACTTATCATTTATTTATTTAGGAAGAGGTAAGACATGCATATATCCCTTCTATTCAATCTTATTTTTTAAGAAAAGGATTAAAGCTAAACTCGACGTTGGGTCGAGGTTTAAAATTTTATTATGAAAACGGTGAGATAGAAGGTGAAGAGGTCGATTAGGTTGCAAACAAACTCGACTTTCAAATTGGTTGGATTCGATATATGACCGAGATGCGAGGGTGGTTGTTTGCGATTACAAAGCAAACTCGACTTACCAAATTGGTTATGATTCGGTATATGGACCGAGATGGGGGTTGAGTTAATAGCATACAATATACAAGATATAAAAAGAATGAAATTGAAAAGATTATTACATCGGCATGAGAATGGGGATACAACTTTACAAATGGGAATGTGATAAGCGAGTAAAACACATAAGCCCATACAAGGTGGCCCACACTGTAACACCCCAATATTTTAGATTATTAAATAATTTAAATTTTAATTATTTCTTTAATTAAAAATTAAATTATTAGTATTCGGAATTATAGAATTAATTAAATAAATGAGAAGGTTGAATTGTGGTGTAAAGAGTAGAGGAAGGGGTGTATAGAGTAAAAGCCTCTACTTACTATTCTATTATTATTATTATTATTATTATTATTATTATTATTATTATTATTATTATTATTATTATTATTATTATTTATTATTATTATTATTACTATAGAATAATAAGAAAAACAAAGGAAAAGAGAATGGGAATTTTGGAGAAAAGCGATCGTACGTGAAAGTAAGAAGAGGCAGAGGAAAAGAGAAGAACCAAGAGTTCAAGCAATTGACTCAAGTAAGGGGTGATTTCTCTTAGTTATTATGCCTTATAGGTTTTGGGATCAATAGGATTGATTGAGTATGTTAGGAATCCCAATTTAGGATTTTCTAGGTTTGTAGAATTTGACTCTAAACTGTCTAATTGCATGAAATTGAACAAAATCAATGTTGTAGGATCATTGAGTATGGTTGGGATATGTTATATTGCATTGTGTTGTTGTTGTTTGGATGATTACGATTTATTTGGATGTGTGGATTCGTATTGGAATGATAAGGATTGAGTTGGGAACCAACATCTTTGTCAAAAGCGGGTTTTACGCTCTGCGGTCGAGAACGGTTCTGTGTGGGAGGAAGCGAGTTCTGGTACAAATTCGAGTGGAATTTACGTATCGAGGAACCGGTTCCACAGTGGGAGGAGCTGGGTTCCAGTGCGTTTTCAATAAAAAATCGAGACTTTTGAGCGTGGAACGGTTCCTGTGGAGGAGGCAAGGTTTCCCATACAAAATTCAGAGCGTGTTTCACATAGTGTGGAGCGGGTTCTCCTGGAAGGAAGGTTACCACTTGTAGCATTTTGAAAAATAATTAAACTTTGGAAAATCATATCTTTCAAACCGTAAGTCCTTTTTAATCGCCGTTTTGGATGTTACTCTTTAAATTAAATAATCTATTTTATGAAAATGAAAATAACAATTAATTGGTTTTAAATTGGAAAGTGTGGGTTTTTGATGTTGTGGTTAATTGTACCTCGTGCGTGGTGTATGGAATTAAGATGATTGTGTATTGTTGTATTAGGTACATGTTGATGCTTGAATATATATCTTGATGATAGCTTTCTTGGTTGAGTACATGCTTGCATGTTATGTTTTAATTGAATTATTCATGATGGTTGTTGATATCATGTTTTGTGATGGATGTGCATGCTTATCTTTGTTTGATAATTTTCATAATAATTGATGGTTATTATGTGTTGGTGTTGATGATGGCATTCTTGGTTGGTGAGTAATTGCTTGCATGTTTATGCTTTGATGGTTTATTTCATGATGGTTGATGATATCATGTTATGGATTGATGATGGTTTTTGATGTTTGATGTGATCATAACCTGGATTGAATGTGGCATGCTTTTATGATGTGCATGCATATACATTCTAGTGGTAGCTAATTCTCATTATGCGGAATTAGTGAGTATTGTCAATAACCATTCCCAGGTGATTATGGGTGGTGAGACTGGATTCATATCCGGGTGATTATGGACGAATCGATGTTACTGTATCCGGGTGATTATGGATCAATGTGTAACTTAGTTCACTTATGGTAGCACATGCATAGAGTCTTGCATTGCATTTGTGTGAATTATAATATGATAGGATGGTTTCATGTGTTATAATTTGTTTGCCATGTTTGGGTGTATGATTATGAATTGAAATGGTGAAAATTGACTTATCTGATTATGCTAAAAAGGGTGGATTAATAACTTGAGACATTTTATTGTTTTGAGAAACTTATAATGAATTTTAATTATGATGAAGTCTCACCCTTACTTTGATGATTTCAGATTGAAGTTTAGCGGCTTAGGAGCTGGTGAGGATGACTCATAGAGCTGTGCATTTTACTTTTATTAGTATGTCGATTGTCATGCTCGGTCTTGTAACATTGGAACGTTTGGTTTAGAGTTATAATTAAACTCATGATTATTTAAGATTGTTTTGGATAATTGTTTTGAGAACTAAGGCGTTGACCTTGAAGTTTTGTTAGTTTGAATTTATCCAAGTTTTGAGAATAATTTCGCTGTGTAGAACATGTTTCTTTTATGATTATTTTAATGATGTTCTTCAGTAAAGCATGACAGTATATGAATTTTAATTTTAATGAATTGTGACGCCCTTTATTTACATGTCAACTCTGAATTAATCATATATTTGTGGGGTATTTTAGAAGGGTGTTACAATAGTGGTATTAGAGCATAGTCGGCCGTGTGACCAATGTCTTAATGTCATTATCCTTTTGTACGCGACAAGTATGTACAACACTGTCGGTGCTTGTGGCATTTCTGATTGCTTATTGTAGGAGTAGTGTGAAGTTAAGTGGGGGGAAGAGATGCTTCTCGGATATGTTTCGATTGTAAGTCATTGGTGTGGTGTACTACTTGAGAAGACAGTGCAAGAGTGGTTAGAGTTGTTGGAATCGTTTGGACCGCGAGTCATAGTTGGAAGTGCGAAGAAGCGAGTATGATTTTGAGAATAGGAAGTGTTAGTAATGATGGTTTATTCTCCAGTATGATTATCGGATGTCTATTGATAAATTGAGGACTTGATCACCCTTAATCTCTTGTTGATAGTAGACGGAATCGTATTGGATGACATACAATTGTCTTGCTATCTAAATGGTGCATAAAGTGATGAATATGAATGAAATTTGGTAGAAGCTTGTGAACCATACGAGTTGACAAAGACTCTAATAAGGACAATGAATTAAGATGGATGATCAGAGTTGCGCAGCTGTTAATGATGGTGCAGTAGTGTTTATGTTGTGTTCTTTGATGGAGGTGAAAGGGAAAGCTAAGAGTAACGAGTTACTTGTTGTGAATGGATTCCCAGAAGTCTTTCCGGAAGATGTTAGTGAATTGCCACCTGAGAGGGAAGTGGAATTTGCTATAGATTTGATTCCTGGAACTAGTCCGGTGTCGATGACGCCGTATCGCATGTCGGTATCTGAATTGTCTGAGTTGAAGAAGCAATTGGAGGAATTACTTGAGAAGAAGTTTATTCGTACAAGTGTTTCACCGTGGGGTGCTCCTGTGTTGTTAGTTAAGAAGAAAGAAGGTTCGATGAGACTATGTTTTAATTACAGGCAATTGAATAAAGTTACGATCAAGAATCAATATCTATTGCCGAGGATTGATGATTTGATGGATCAATTGGTTGGAGCTTGTATATTCAGTAAGATCGATTTGAGGTCTGGATATCATCAGATTCGTGTGAAGACTGAACATATTCAGAAGACTGTATTTAGAACGAGGTATGGACATTATGAGTATTTTGTTATGCCGTTTGGAGTTACTAATGCACCTGGTGTTTTCATGGAGTATATGAACATGATATTTTATCTGTATCTTGATAAGTTTGTGGTAGTCTTTATTGATGACATCCTGATTTACTCAAAGAGTGATGAAGAACATGCATAACATCTTAGAATGTGTTGGAATTGTTGAAAGACAAGAAGTTATATGCAAAGTTGTCTAAGTGTGAATTCTGGTTGAGTGAAGTGAGTTTTCCTGGTCATTTGATTTCCAAGAATGGTACTACTGTGGATCCTATGAAGGTAGAAGCGGTATCTTAGTGGGAAGCATCGAAGAATGCTTCTGAAATCCGTAGTTTTCTTGGTCTTGCAGGTTACTACAGAAATTTTATTGAGGGATTTTCGAAGTTAGCTTTACCGTTAACTAAGTTTACGAGAAAAGGGCAAGTGTTTGTTTGGGATTCTGAATATGAGAAGGTTTCCAAGAGCTGAAGAAGAGATTGACTAGTGCTCCGATTTTGATTTTGCCAAATCCGACGGTCTTTTGTTGTGTACTGTAATGCTTCACTGATGGGTGTAGGTGGTGTTTTGATGCAGGATAAGTAGGTAGTAGTTTATGCTTCAAGACAGATGAAGATTCATGAAAGGAATTATCCGACTCATGATTTAGAGCTGGCAACTGTGGTATTTGTTTTAAAGTTATGGAGGCATTATTTGTATGGTCCTCGGTTCGAGGTATTCAGCGATCATAAGAGTCTGAAATATCTCTTTGATAAGAAAGAGCTCAATATGAGGCAACAAAAATGGTTAGAATTTCTGAAGCATTATGATTTTTGTTTGAATTACTATCCTGGTAAGGCAAACGTTGTTGCAGATGCGTTGAGTAAGAAGTCATTGCATATGTCTATGTTGATGGTGCGTGAATTGGATTTAATTGAGTAATTCAGAGACTTGAGTTTAGTATGTGAGAATACTCCAAATAGTGTAAAATTGGGTATGTTGAAGTTGACTAGTGGTATTCTTGATGAAATTCGAATCTGATAGAAATCTGATGTCGGTTTAGTTGATAAATGGATGTTGATCAAACGAGGTCAATGAGGTGAATTCCAAATTGACGAAAATGGTGTTATAAGGTTTGGTGATAGAGTTTGTGTTCCCGATATTGCTGAAATTAAGAAAATTATTCTGGAAGAAGGACATCATAGTGTACTGAGTATTCATCCTGGTGCTACTAAGATGTATCATGACTTGAAAAGGTTGTTTTTGGCCTGGAATGAAGAAGGAAATTGCTGAGTTCGTCTATGTTTGTTTGGTTTGCCAAAAGTCGAAGATTGAACATCAGAAACCGTCAGGATTGATGAAACAGTTTTTTTCGGATTAGAAATGGGATGGTATTTCTATGGATTTTGTATACGGTCTACGAGGGCGTTTAAAATTGTGATGCTATTTGGGTTATCGTGGACGGTTGAAATCTGCTCATTTATTCCGATGAGAATGGATTATTCGATGGAAAGTTGCTCATTATGTTGAGAGGATCGTGAGGTTGCACGGTATTCCTTCTAGTATTGTATCAGATAGAGATCCGAGGTTTACGTCTAAGTTCTGGACAGGGTTGCAAGAATCCTTGGGTACTAAGTTGAGGTTGAGTTCTGCTTATCATCCACAGATAGATGGTCAGATGGAAAGGACGATTCAGTCGTTAGAGGACTTGTTACGTGCTTGTGTGTTGGAGAAAGGTGGAACTTGGGATAGTTACTTACCTTTGATTGAGTTTACCTACAACGATAGCTTTCATTCGAGTATTGGTATGGCTCCGTTTGAGGCATTGTATGGTAGGAGGTGTAGGACGCCGTTGTGTTGGTATGAATCTGTAGAGAGTGTTGTGATTGGACCGAAGATTGTCCAACAGACTTCCGAGAAGATTAAGATAATTCAGGAGAAGATGAGAGCTTCTCAGAGTCGTCAGAAGAGTTATCATGATAAGAGGAGGAAGAATCTCGAGTTTAGTGAAGGAGATCATGTGTTTATTCGAGTTACTCCTATGACTGGTATTGGTCGAGCCTTGAAGTCAAAGAAGTTAACTCTGTGTTTTATTGGTTTGTTTCAAATTACGAAGAAAGTTGGAAAAGTTACTTATTAGATTGCTTTACCGTCATCACTTGCGAATTTGCATGATGTATTCCATGTATCTTAGTTGAGGAAGTACATCGTTGATCCGTCTCATGAGATTCAGGTAGATGATATACAGGTACGAGATAATCTGACTGTTAAAGCATTGCCTGCGAGAATTGAGGATCAGAAGTTGAAGCAGTTGCGAGGTAAAAAAGATAGCTCTGGTGAAAGTAGCTTGGGGAGTACCAGCAGGTGGTAATGTTACTTGGGAGTTGGAGAGTCAAATGAAGGACTCTTATCCCAAACTTTTCGTCTAAGGTATGTTTTCGAGGATAAAAACTCTTTTAGTGGGGGAGAGTTGTAACACCCCAATATTTTTCGATTATTAAATAATTTGAATTTTAATTATTTCTTTAATTAAAAATTAAATTATTAGTATTTTTGGAATTATGGGAATTAATTAAATAAATGAGAAGGTTGAATTGTGGTGTAAAGAGTAGAGGAGGGGTGTGTAGAGTAAAAGCCTCTACTATTCTATTATTATTATTATTATTATTATTATTATTATTATTATTATTATTATAATAATAATAATTATTATTATTGTTATTATTATTATTATTATTATTATTATAGAATAATAAGAAAAACAAAGGAAAAGATAATTGGAAATTTTTGGAGAAAATTGATAAATGCGTGAAAGTAAGAAGAGGCAGACGAAAAGAGAAGAATCAAGAGTTCAAGAATTCAAGCAATTGACTAAGGTAAGGGGTGATTGCTCTTAGTTATTATGCCTTATAGGTTTTGGGATCAATAGGATTGATTGAGTAGGTTAGGAATCTCAATTTAAAAAAAATAGATTAGTCAACTAATTCATTTTAATTAACAAAATCAATTAATTAGAACAATAAAATTAATTAAAATAATAGTTAATTAATAGATTAGAAAAGAAAGAACTGAAATTGGGCTAAGAATAAGATGAACTTTCTCTTCTCTAAAGCTTTAAATGCCTAGTTCAATGATTTTGATAAAAATATATCGGAATTTCTTTCCCCACCTAATGAGGTTCTTCTTCATCCCTAGTGAAACCAAAATACTTTTAGGTTTATGAAGTGCACTTCAATTCATCGACTTAATGCACTTCTAATCTCAAATTTATTAAAAATAAGATGAATTAGCATATGCATATCCAAAGTCACCAATATCTCAAATTTATTAGAATTTTATTTTGATTTTATTCTTATTAGGATATATATATATATATATATATATATATATATATATATATATATATATATATATATATATATATATATATATATATATATATATATATATATATAGATATATATAGTTTATAAATTATTCATAATTTTTTTTCAAGAATCTATTCATTTAATATTAAATATTCTATTTTAATAAAAAATAATTTTTATACACGGTTAGTGTAAAATTTGTTTACCAATCAACCAATGGTTAACAAGATATCATGTTATTAAAAAATTTAAAATAAAATGAGCCATAATTAAATACATGATTGTGATTGATTGTGATGTAAAACTATTTCAGTGTCAAAGTGTCAATACATGGTTAGTTTTCTTTTTAATAATATTAATTAACATTCAACTTTTAATTATAATATAAATATTTTTTAATATAATAAGTTTTTAATTACAACATAATAATTAATTATCAATTCCATAATAAAAATTAAAAATGACATCTAAATTAAATTTAACTTTTAAAATTACAATTAAAAATATTTTTATATTTTTATCAAAAATATTATAATTTTAAATAAATAATTGAAAGACAATTACATTTCACTATTATAATAAAGATTACATTCATTGTTTAATTTCATATTATAAATTTATTTTAATAATTTTTAATTATAAATTTAAATTATTTTTATTAATAATAATTCAATTTAATTATATTATTATTATATTATAAATAAATATCTTTTCAAAATAAATTCATAATAAGTTTGGGGATATTGAATGATTTATGTGCATACGAATTCACACGATTTTTTCAAATTCAACATTTAAAATAATAAAACGTACAAAATCAAGTGAATTCGTAAGTGCACTTACGAAACACCTTGAAAGATGAATTCGTAAGTGCACTTACGAAGAAAATTTTAGAGTTTTAAGTGGTGTGGAAGAAACCCACTAGGTGGAAAAGAAATTCCCAAAATATATTCAGGTTGATAAATACTTGCACCGTGGCAAAAGATGAATGAGAAATTATCAGAACCACTCATGAAGGCACATCAAAAGTTAAAATGTCAAGAAATAGGTTTTGACTACCAATCTCTAAAAGGGAAAACATATGTTGCAATTTTTGTTCCTCCAAAAAAAAAGCATGAGATCATGATGTCCAATGTTACAACATTCTGCCAAACATCAGGAAGCTCTAACTGAAGTCAAGTTCTTGTCTTGAAAATGTCATTATTGTGGCAAATATGGTCATATAAAACTTTACTATTACATATTGTATGGGTATTCAAATTATTCAACACAATCTAGAGCTAATTATGTGATGATTAAAACTAGAAAGAGATGGAAACTTAAGACTACCAATTATAGTCTCATAGGCAATATTCCTTGTAGAATTTCATCTAGAAGGTTGACATTTTGACAGTGGATGTTCAAGGCATATGACAAGAGTCAAGAAGAATTTAGTGGACTTCAAGGCTTGTTCCTCAAGGTTTGTTAAATTTGATGATGGAGCTAAAGGTGAAATTGAGAGAAGGAAAGTTAGCAGGTAATGAACTTCTCAGACTTGATAATATGCTTCTTGTAAAAGGACTAACTGTAAATCTGATTAGTATAAATCAGTTGTGGGTCAAGGCCTAAAAGTTAATTTTACCAAATTAGACTACAGAATGATGTCCTGATGAGGGGTCTTAGGACTAAAAACAATTGTTATTTATAGATACCGTCAGTAACTACTTGCTCATCTACATGTTTAATGTTCCAGGAAGAAGTCAAGTTGTGGCACCAGCTATGAAGCTCGGACACGCCAAATATAACTCCGACAATTACACGAAACACCGATAATAATTTAAAAATGAATAAATTAAACATAATCATAAGTGTTGATACAAGTGTCGACCCGATCTTGACACGCCTCTTTTCAAGGTGTCGGTAGCTACATAGGGCACCAGACCTGGATATATAAAGTATACCAAATTGGATATAGATTCTCTCTAAGTGGTTCTTCACCACATGCAGATAAGCGTGTGATTTAGAACAGGCGGCAAGATAGAAAAACCGGAGATCATATATTTTCATGGCAAAGATTTGGATCTCTCCAGTGATTACAAGGTCTAGCGCAGTTCCTCGCCATTCAACCGCATGCGATAGAACAAACTAATGATTTGGATTAACACATAAGTTAACTGTAAAAAAACACATAAGTTAACTGACAGCAGATGCTTTGTTTCCATGGCAAGGATCTGAGTCCACTTCCATGACTAAAGGTCAAGCACAGATCCTTACTATTCAAAACTCTTCACCGTATATGAAAGCACAAATGAGTAGTTGAATTGATGAGAGAAATAGTTGAAATATTTTAAATAATTTATATGATGTAGAGAAACTAAAATCTAGACAATAGTCATATCATTTCCAACCACAGAAATTGATACTATATTAGAATCACAGTAGCCTATTCACATTATGCAGAAGTTGAAAGACCGGAAAGGAAAATCAACATCTTAAGGTTGACATAGAACATCACAACATATTTTTGTTGCTGCGCCACCAAACTCTGTTAGCAGTTCGATGGCAGATGGACTAGAAGATCAATAGCAGTTGAATCTTATGGCCCATAGAAATTTGGAGTCAGAACATGTAATATACCAATACGTGAATGTGAGAATAAATCATACAAGGATAAATATTTTATAGATATTGGAGTCAAAACCAAATTTATTTTTTTGAATGTCAAAATTCTTTGCCTTCCTATCTACTAAAACAAACAATTAAAAGGAAAGTATGTTTAAGCACAATATACATGCATCTTGTATAGGGTAACATTCATTTCTAGGCTTATGAAGTATCATAGTTTAGTTTAGTTTATATTTCTTTGGATTTAAAGATTATGTGCACCTCTCAATGTACTATATCCTCAATATCCATAGCTGAACTGCAATGCAAGAACATTAAACAGGCATAGGATTTTGTTGAAGAGCTTCCTTCCCAGTTATGCCTTCTTTTAAGTTTTTAAAGTAAATGTCATAGTCTTTTTCTGGAGGAGGATTTTCTGGATCCACCGTAAATGGTTAAGCTAAATGGAATAACACTTTTGACCTGCAATAGATATAGTCGCATAGATGACGTAAAGCTTCCGAACTAGTGAGATTATCCATAATCGAATTACTAGATTCATATATGGATTGGGGATTGTAAAGGAAAAGACTGACCTCAAATGTTTTATCGCATGCATAAGGGCTTTCTAGTGCTGCTACGCACATCCGAGCAACCTCTTCCCTTGATATTTTACCCTATTATGCATTAAATTAGAAAATGAGTGACAAAGAGCAAAATGCTTTTATACAGAAATTTATGAGATGAATGTTTAGCAAGAGCTCTTAAATCAAGAAAATGTTTTCTCAATACCGTAATATTATCTCCTTGATCAAAGATTAGATCAGCTCCAGCAGGTTCTTCAGTTAATGCACAAGGCCTCACGATTGCATATGGAATGCCACTTTCTCGGATCAAATCCTCACCCTATTGCAGCATTAATTGCTCTCAGTAAATGATGATGTAACATAGAAATGGAAACAAATAAGGAGCCATCAACAGTATTCTACCTTTAGTTTAAATGTGAGGATATAATCAAGTTCCTTGTTTAATCGAACTGCAGGAGGCTGTTTACTTAGATCAAGTCCAGGCCTTTCGGTCTGGTAACTCCCTTCGAGCCCACATGTACAAATCTTAATGACAGAAACACGGCAAAAATAAGCAAATAGGGATGAAAAAAGGCTGGGAAGGCATCGAGAAAATAAGGCTATACCTAGGAGTTATTGGATCATTTATATAGGCCTTTATGCTAGACACTGGAAGCTCAACGGACCTTCTGCAAAAGTCTCGTTCAGTTTACCATCATATTCAAACTTGCTGAACATGAGCTGCAGAGAATTTTGCTTCATCATTAAGAACATGTGTGTGAGATTGCAAGGCCAAAAGACAGAGAAATATAACAGAGCCATGCCTGCAGTGATGTAACGTTGCTGGGATCAAATGGTGGAGCATCAGACACAGTTTTTGCTCGAAATATGGGCCTCAGGGAAGAAAACGGCAATTGAATCTGTGAAAGGGAAAAAGACAACACCGTTGAGAGCTGTCATTAAATAAAATTGATGGTATCTATTATATTAGATTTCAACTACCGATTGCCATTTGCCTTTCTCAGTGTTAAAGCCTGTAGTGTACCCAAGCGCATCCCAATCGGGGCTTGTGCGTATAATGACCTTATATCTACGCCCATCACCTTTTAGACGGAACTCCAAACCATCATATGCAGAGAGATCCTCAGGTTCTGAAAAATTCTGAAGACCAATTATGTAAACTCTCTTCTTTTCACTTAACAACTTAGTTTCTCACAATACTTAGTTAAAGTAAACATTGCAGCTTACCTTTGTTCTGATACTGGTAAAGCCACCATTATTTGCCGATGAAACAGCACCTGGATTAGACACAGGGCTGTATTATTGTGCTTAAAAATCGAAGGAGTGCTATACAAATCCCTAGAAGTACAAAATTGTACACATTACAAGAAATCGATACATACCTTTAAAAACCCCAGTTGGTCCACCATTTTCACTACCATTTGAGTCAATTTGAAAAGTACTTTCACTAACTCCGCCCATTACCACGTCATCTAAAGCGCCCCAAGAAAGCTGCCTGTAGCTTTCCTTCAGGAAATTAGAGAAAGAAATATGTTCAATAGGGTGTACAGAAGAAACAAAATACTTGTTCAACTTTTACTGTTTTCTTTTTAGTAGGCAGGCACACTGCACATAAATCTCAGTTGGTGGTCACTCGCCATTCATGTGTTGAAAATTAGATCAAGATATATAGAAGTTGAATCAATCAAGCATTGCTGTCAACAAGGAACCTACCTTCAAATCCAAATAATAGCTTTCCCCTTGAAGTCAAGGTTGTTCTTCACGGCCTTGATCAAATTTCTCATTCCTATGTACTCTACTTTTTCAGGTGAATCACCTTTTATCTGATTTCAAAATCAACAACTAAGAGAAAAGCTTCGAGAATTTCTCATGACGAGCTTGCATACAAACTTTACTTTTAAATTAAATAAACAACAAATCTGACTCTGAAGATAGTCTCAACATAAAGGAAAAACAGTTATTTACCTCTGGCTCAAAGAACTTAATTCCCATCAAAAATAAATTCAATCAGTTAGAAAGAGATGATCACGAAGCCTTCAACAAACATTCAATAACTAAGACATTGAGAAAATCAGTCAGTTGATATAAGTCGGCAATAACCCACTCATTTCTCATGATAGATATCCATTGATTAAGACAAACCACATTTCTATTCTTAATAATGTGAGTGAACATACTTGGCTGTATTTTGCTCTGTCCGAGTGTCTCCTTCTTTAGGGCCACGATAACAGAAGCAGCGTTGATCACTTTCTTCACTCCTTTGAAGTACTCAGGGATCAAAGTACTATCTTTTGTAATGTCTCCAACAACCTTAATTTCAACAAAAGGTAGTTGGTCGTGGCGTAGAGGAAGTAAAGGGTAAATAAAATTTATCAATTTTAATCACAGATTGCATATAAATATAAAACAGGAAAGTTTAGCGTTGATGAACATCGTTATCTTTCACCAGCTACTGCTAGTTTTAAAATTTACATAAATCTTTCATGCACAGATTAGTAAGGACTTTGTACTTGGCTGGCAGTCAATTTATCATTGCTTTTGCAAACAGAGTAGTCAATCCGGATAGTGGGGCACCATGAGAGACCGGCCTCAAAAATAGGATAGCGTATAGCGGGATGGCGCTATTTGATAGTTTTGGACAAGTTATGAGTTATAATTATAACATATCTTTAATGTAAAATTAAACAAATAACTTAAGCTCGAAATATTTACAAATTAAAGCACAAGACTTCATAAAAAAACACTCAAAAACAAACAAGTCTAAATATTTACAAATTAAAGCACAAGACTTCATAAAAAAACACTCAAAAACAAACAAGTCTAAATATTTACAAATTAAAGCACAAGACTTCATAAAAAAACACTCAAAAACAAACAAGTCTAAATATTTACAAATTAAAGCACAAGACTTTAAAGTAAAAAAAATCATCATCAAACAAGTCTTCTTCTTCAACATATTCCACCCTATTATCTTCTTTAGACTCTTCAATGATTTTCTTCAATATGATTAAAATAAAAACAAAGGCAAAGGATAGGGTTCATTCTCAATTCAATTTTGATTGGAAAAACCAAGATTACCTTCAAAACATTTTTAATTTAAGGGTATCTCCTAGGTCAATGAATGCAGTTTTAAGAGGATAGGTTTGCCATCCCAAAAGAGTAGGCGCAGCTTATTGGCTATTATTTTTCCATAAGTAACATTTTTCCATTATTATGGGATCCGTCTCCATCATATTTAGGTCCAATTACATCACATTATCAACATCAAATTATTGCAAACTAAGAAAGTAAATATATTTATATTATTTCATGAACTGTAAACTAGTATTTCAGCACATTCAATTAAAGTAACTCACCAAGTCAACATCTGAGCCTAACATCTTTCTTGCTTTCTCTTCATTTCTAACCTGATAAACACAAAATTTATCATCAATTGAATACAAATTACTTGCAGTGAGAAGTTATCAACGGCAAGCCACGAACAAAACAATACCAAAACTCGAACAGGAATTCCTTTCTTCCGTAACACATCAACCACTCTTCGACCAACACCACCAGTACCTCCAGCAACAAGAACAATATCCGAAGTCCCCATAACCGATGATTCACTAGGGGAAGAACTGGCTAGTTTCCCAACTAGAAAGTCAAAGAACTTGACAATTCAGCAATGATAAACATTCATTAGTTGATCCACAATTCACAGAAATGAAAAATATATTCAGAAATGAAAAAAGTTACCTTAGCAGGAGATGGAGGTCCATTAAAAAGTAAACTGTTTTATAAATCTTCCTAAATCCCAACTCTGTTTTCCGGATTTAGCTGATATGCATGGTCTATATGTTCTAGGAGAAAGTTTTGATGAGTTTTGTTGATAAATTAGTGTATGAGGTTTACCATTTATCTGAAGAAATGGTTTAGGCAATGTAGGGTTTGAAATTTTCTGCAGCACAATGAATCGACAATCAACACATGCATGGATAAGGATAAACAATACACACTTAATAAGAAGATTATTATTGGTTACAATGAGTTGAGAAATTTACCTGAGAATTGAGAATGGAAGAACACAATTCCATTAGGGAAGTTGTGGAATAAGATGTGAAGTTAATGGTGCGGTGATATTTGCAGTGCAAGATTGATATGAACCACAAATGCAAAAACTGTTCATTTTCGGTGGGGTCAGTTAATTAGAAGAAAAATTAAAATGCGTTTGCCGGAGTCGAACCCGGGTCTATTGCTTGGAAGGCAATTATCCTGAAAGTTGGACTACAAACGCTGATAATTTAAGTTTGAATAAGTATATATTTATTGAATAATTCTTTTTGGTTTTCTTCACAAGATATAAAGCATTTGCGTTAGTGTATTTGAATTATATGAAGTTTAAAAATGCCATAAATCTTGTCAAAAACAAAGATTTTATTCATATGCCAATGATACACATTGTCAATTAATCATAATCTTTATATCTTTACATTTTATATTTTTATTTTAATATTGTATACACAAAAATACTTAAAAAGTTAGAAAATCTCAATGGTTCAAGGACTTTTACATTCGTAATTAGGTTTTAATAACAACATAAATGAATTGCATATAAAAATGTTATTCATAATTATAGGTCACACATAATTATCCTTGTTTTTCATGCTCGATTTGAATTATTTATTTCTTTGACTTTGAAAATTACTCGTCGATTATTGAATTTTATATATATCCTAAACAATATTACAACACCTTGTCTACAATATTACCTCCCCTCGCAATTTTTTAATTCTCTCGCTATAGTTCGTGTTGAACTTAGATTCCATTTAGGATGACTTGGTAGTCAGTTGAATTTTAATTTGATTTTTGATTTAATTTTTAGAAGTAATATAATTTATTATTTTATTTAATTTTTTATTTTCTACGTTTTTATTTTATTTTTACATTTTCTTAAATTATTTTGATTAATTCTTTTTATGAAAATTTATTTACAAATTAATTATTAAAATATTAATTGAGTCTTTACTCAATACCACTTCCAATTCAGTCCATTGCTCTCAGCCTGTTTCCTAGTCAATAAATCTTATGTGTCTTTGCATTATATACACTATTGTTCTTTGCTTAAAAAATAACGTGAGACTTATTAATACAACCATGATTTTCATCAACCATGCACATATCATCACATCACATCAATTACTACAATCATCAATGTTAATTTATTCGAACTCCTTATGCATATAAGTTATAACTCGATGTCCAACTTAGAATATATTCAACATTTCATTTCTAAATCACGATTCTTGTGATGATTATCATACATTTATTCTCACAAATAATCTTTTGAAAACTCAACCATTGCCACTCTGCATTCCATTTGTTAAAAGTCCATCTTGCTTGATTAAGAAGGAGTGCATATGATTATGTACTTTTAGAATTGCGAGGATATTATATATCTGAACAAGGAGTGCATATTAGATAGAGAGAATTTGAGAGATTTATAACTTTATGTAAAATGTTGATTTTCAATCAATTGTAATTTTTCTACATAACTTTATAAAACGTGCCTCGTCTCTATGAAGTGAAATCAAGTTGGATTAATTTATTTAGTAATTCAACTAATACCCTCCAACCATTTTGTATGTGTGGCGGTGCATAATTTTATACTTGATTAATAATATAATCAATCAAATAACTTACAGTGGCTTAAAACATATCTTAAATTAGCATCCAACCACACTTGAATTCTCTATACTTGTATTGTTGCATCTTTTGAGAAGCTTGGTGAGTTTAATGACATCCATATGTTTTATTTGAAGCGAAAATGACGAACTAAAATAAAACTAAAGTGATACTTTATCAAACCAAAGACAATGGCATTATATAGCCTTACGAGAAACAAAAATAACAAAAGCTAGAAACTAGGAGAAGCTAGAAACTAGGAAATAGACTCCACTACAAATAGAAACTAGGAAGCAGAATCCACTACATAACAGTAGGTGACTTATTCAACTATGACAAATTCAAACACCAACATACCCTCCCTTAAGCTTTCTTGAATTAAGCTTTATTGGAGAATGAAGCTATTATTATTATTTCATTGAAGAAAGAACTTCATTGATTATCAATTACAAATTACATTATGCTTAATAACAACCTAAGCTAGTTATCTATTTGTACACTTGCCTATACATAATGCAGGGTGTTAATAGAAGCACACAAGGCCTTATTATATTGACAAGCCCATTCTGAGTTATAAGCCCAATATACTTGCAGTCAAAAACAAACCAATGCTTCATTTTCTAATACACTAATACTCCCCTCAAGATCGAGGTGGGTCGGTGGAACCACTTTGAGCTTACCTCTGAATCTTTAAATGCGGTGTTGAACGGAGGTTTAGTCATGATGTCGACTATTTGAGCGGAGGAAGGAACATGCTGAATTTTGAGTTTATTAGCTACAACTCTTTCTCTTCAAAGTGAATGTCGTTCAATATGTTGATGCGAGCATGTAACAGGGATTATGACTTAATAAGGCGCAAAAATACCACATAGAAGAGTTAGAGAAAGTATTTAACCTTTAATTCATCAGTGATTGATAGGCAACTTCGAGGTGGTGTGTGCTAAGGCTCGATCTCGACACACTAGACCTAGCCACAGTGTTTGCTTCTTTGAGCTCCAGAAATTAGATTTGGACCAACAAATATACAAGTGCCAATTGTTGATCTTCTATTATGGGTCATTCCCAATCGAATCACTAAGCTCTCATGGGCGAGTTCTTGGTTGGATTTGGTACAGTGAAATTAACAAACCAAAAGTAGCAGTGCCACTAAGGTACACGAGATCGTTTACCATACTCCATGACTATCAAGAGGGCTAGCCATAAATTGACAAGCCTTGTTCACACAATAAGAGATGTCGAGTCTTGTAAGAGTAATGTATTGCAATGCTCCAACAATGGACTGTCATGCGAATAGAATCTTTCATAAGTCGGTTCCAAACTTGCTAGGCTTGTGATAGCGAGCATAGGAACAACTACACCATTGCTTCCTCCATATTCACTTTACCAAGTAAATCTACGATGTACTTGGTTTGTATGAACAAGAGATCCATTGTAGTAATTGACCTCAAGTCCCAGGAAAATATTACGCCTTCTAATTTCTTAAGAGCAAATTAGGTGTGTAATTTGGAGATGACCTTATGAATGAAGGTGAAGAAGATCCTGTAATGAGAATGTCATCTACATAGACTAAAGGCATAGAGAATGATACCTTGGTGGTTGTAGATGAATAATGAGTGATCACATTTGCTAGAAAACAAGCAAAGCAGTGTTTTGTGCAACTTTTCATACCAAGATCTAGGGGCTGTTTTAAGCCATATAGTGCCTGTTTAGTTTACAAACCGATTTTGTTTCACTTTCAAAACAGGAGGTTGGATCATATAAACCTCCTCTTCAAGAGATCCATTAAGGAAGGTATTATTGATGTCGACTTGTTGAATGTCACCGATGTGTTAAGGCTAGAGTAAGTAGAACTTTAATTGTAGCTAGTTTAACAACGAGGAGAATGTTTCATGATAATCAAAGCCATATTGTTGATTGAAGCCTTTGGCAACTAATCGGCTTTGTACTTATTGAAGTGTACCATCTGAATTTTCTTTGATTCTTAACACCTTGCATCCTATTGCTTTACGTGGGAGGAAGAGTTGTAAGAATCCAAGTGTGCTTAGCCAGAGAGCATTATACTCTGTTGCATTGCTTCAAACCAATGAGGTTGAGCAAGTGCTTGTTTAACAACTGGTGGAGTTCGATGTGCTAAAAATACTTTAGGTTTCAAATTGCCGGTTTGCCCACGGTTTATCATGGGATGGTATTGGCTACTAGTGGTGCCTCGTATCATAATGTGGATAGATGTAGACTCGAGTCACGAGTGAGTTCGGTGGGATTACCGGGTTGGGATATCGAGTCCTATTACTAGACTCGAGGTTGCTCTAAGTCATGAGTCGGACTCAAGGTGTGAAGGTATTTGAGAAGGATTAGTAGGTTGAGGCTGGGACTTTCGGACAATGGCTGAGTATTATTAAGAGGATTGTTAGAATTAGACCTTGAAGGACTTATGACATTGTGATTTGATCAAAACGAGTGCGGTGAGGTTGACTTGATGGGATGATCATTGTCATTGCAGGAATTTGATGAAGCGCCTTCTGCGGTCTCGATCTAGGAAGCGATTTTATGGAGAGAGTATCTTGTTGAGTCTCTAATATGAAGTTGTAGGAAATTGATCTTCATCAAAAACTACATCTTTTGAGATGTATAATCTACCTTCTTTACTAAGACATTTATGACCTTTATGATGAGGGACACACCTAGGTAGACATGACATCACTTCTAAGCGCAATTTATGTTTGTTAAAGGGCTGAGATGAGGAAAGCACAGACGACAAAGTTCTTATCTGTGGTAGTCGGGAATGATTTTAAAGAGAGAGCATGGAAAGGAGATGAACTCAGGAAAGTGGGATGTAGGTAATACATTTTAGGAGGTATACAACATGAGTGAAGCTATGATCCCAATAATTAAGAGGAATGTGAGCATGAGCTAAAAGAGTTAATCCCATTTCCACTATACTCTATGTTTTCTTTCAAGCGTCCCATTTGGTGTGAGGTATGTGGGCATGTTAGTCTATGCACTATGCCCAAATCATTTAGATATTTTGTGAAAGATCTAAATTCTCCCCAATCAGTTATCTGACTTTAATTAACACTTTGAATTAAGTTTGAACATAAGTGAGATATTGTTTGAGCAGGGCCTAAGGCTTGGACTTATGTTTGAAAAATACACCAAATGTACTTGGTGTATGTATCCACAATGGCCATATAATAAGAAAATCCCGACTAGACACATTGGGGAGGGCCCCATAGATCGACATGAACATTCAAAGGTGCAGTATATAGTATTAGATAAAGGTGCATGTAACCTATGTGACTTGACACTACAAGAGCTACAAAAGTCAATATGTTCTTTATTGAATGAAGAAATATTACGAATTTCAAAATGGACTTTAGAGCTACATAATTAACATGGCCTAGTCTATTATGCCAAAGAAATTTTATTTGCACAAGTATTAGACAAAGCTATAAACTAATCATTAGAGGAAACAACGACCATTGTGGCATGAGCTTGATTTTGTTGGAGAGGAAAACAATACAAAGCCACTAGTATCTAGGAATCCTTCTAAAAGAACCTCCTTAGATACGAGATTTGACAAAACAGATTATTAGCATGGAATTCAAAGAACACATTGTTATCTTTAGCAAATTTTGAGACAGACATAAGGTTTCTAGTAATGCTAGGTACATGTAAGAGATGTTTCAGGGAGAGTTGTGTTAGAGGACTTGAGTTATTAAGCGATTTAATACTAAGCCCTTGGCCATTACCAATTAGAACTGATTTGAGCCATTATATCTATGAGCATTATGAAGAAAAGAGATGTTAGGAGTTAAGTGGTGGGATGCACTGAATCGCAAACCGAGACTTGGGACTCAAGTTTGATGGAATTTGAAGATCATCTGATGAGCTAGGAAAGCGATACTGTGGGTGGACTCTTGCTCCTTCTTCTCCTTTAGGTTGATCATTTTGAGTAGAGGCTTGATTCTTTGGTAAAAGGCTCAAAGTTTTCATCATATTTGTGCAGTCCATGGAAGCATGCCCATATTTTCCTGAGGTGACAAGTAGGCCTATTACACTGGTATAGTGTGTTCTAGCTCTCCACGTCCTACCTTACTTTGCTCGCCTCAAAGTTTTGGGAACCACCTACGGTGATTATGTGACTAAGATTCTCCTCACGATTGAGCAATGTTGGCGGTGGCATTGGTAAGAGATAGTTCACAGCGATATTTATCGGTGAGCTTCACGGACATACAATGAGGCCTCAATCTCATACAATGTAGGTGGTTCAAGTTTGCCATAAACCATCATGATAAGCGGTTGTACTCTTCAAGGGAGACCTTGAAGAATATCATCAATTGATCTCTTTCGAAATTGGTTCTCCAACGACAAGAAGTGCATTTGAGATTGCGCGAATCTGAAGAACAAATTAAGATATGGAGCGATTTGCCTTTTAAAGTAATCTTGACTCGCATAGTGATGGACTCGCTTTCATGACGCGATGAAGTATTTGTGGATTTGATCCCAAATCGATCTGAATGTTGAGGATAGAACACGAGTAGTAGGATTCGAGGAAATGGTAGATAGAAGCCATGTGAATAGTGCTTGATCTTGGACAATCCAAGATTCATACTCTTGTTGGATGTTAGCAAGACGATCTTAATCATTTTGAACATCGGAGGAATTTGTGGATTTACAACAAAGCGATGAAGTTTATGAGCAAAATTATACCTTCAACTTGATTCCATAGTAGAAATTCTTTTCTTGAAGCTTGATGGAGTTTGGGTCCAAACAACATTGTGATTGGATGAATTGGCAAATGGCGATAATTGTGTTAGCGTATGGTGTTGTGAATCCGAATCTTCCGGTGGCGACCATGAATAAAGCTTTTTGAAGCTCTAAAAGCTGATTCTTATGGCCGAAGAGAAAAGAAGATTCGTTCTTGAGCTAAAGAAAGGTCAAGCTCATGTTGAGACTTGATGAAGAGGAGCGAAGAAGAGGATGACGGCGAAATGCGGTTTGGATCTCTGATTGATACCATATTGGAGAATGAAAAGCTCTGCTATTCATTATTATTTCGATGAAGAAGAGCGAACTTTATTGATTATCGATTACAAATTACGGTATGCTTAATAACAACCTAAGCTAGTTATCCTATTTGTACACTTGCCTATACATAATCGCAGAGGTGTTAATAGAAGCACACACAAGGCCTTATTATATTCAAAGCCCATTACGGTTATAAGCCCAATATACTTGCAGTCAAAAACAAACCAATCTGCATTTTCTAATACATACTAATAAGCTTACTTGAACAAGTTAACAAATTCAAGTAATGCTCTCACTTCTCGAGCTGCTCCGGCTTCAACGACTTTGTAAAGATATCTGTGACTTGGTTTCTTGTTGCACAATAATCTAACAACAGTTTCTCCATTCACAGCTCTACGAGATAATGAAACCTTACTTTAATATGCTTACTTTTCCGTGAAGAATGGATGTTTGGATAAAGCGATCGCGAACTATTGTCACAATGAATAGCGGTGCAGACTCTTCTTGACTCAATCTTTTCTAAGATCCTTCTAATCCACACATTAACAAGCACAAAAACGACAATATATTCGGCCTCGGTGGTGGAAAAGGGCAACAACAATTGCTTTTTCGATGCCAATTGCGGACCCTATCAAAACACACGATCTATTGTGTTTCTCCGATCATCAAATCGTCGGCGTAATATTATCAGTGAATGCCATAAGTCTGTTACTACGCTTTCACTTCTCAGAAGTTTCCAAGTTCGATTGTACCTTTTAAGTTTCTTAAGATCCTCTTCTGATAAGCCAATGTGACCTCCTTGGATTTGCCATGAATAAACTTATGAACATACTCATTACATTAAATTTGGCACAGTCCTTTGTGTGATACGGTGAGCCGACTTTTAGTGTTTTGTATCGCAAATGTGCGGATAGCAAGAGTCGCCACCGACTTTTATTTTATCAATTAAGGGAAGGTAAAAGTACAGAAAAATACCTTCGTTAGATTAAGTAAGGAGAAGGTTATGAAAAGGGAAGGTATTAGCACCCTTTCCATCCGTAATTATCTGGGCTCTTAGTTGCTCTTAGATCACTTTAAAATTGTGCTTTACGTGTGTTTGATAAAAATATTTTGAAAAGGCATTTCGCTTTGACTTTGTAATGATTCATGTAGGAATGTATACAAAGTGTTTGAAATGTTTCGTTTTGAAAAGAGTTTGAACTTTGACAAAAGTGTGAGGTGTGAAAAGTATTTTGATAGAGCAAGCAACTAAAAGTCTTATTACCTACTCGAAATTGGTCGTTTTCATGTTTTTTCGTTCCTTTAGAATAGCGCTATCCATACCATTAGTTGGTAGGTAACTCCATTCATTGGATGTAAGCGGGACATTCGAAGGGACATCGGATGGTCATAGAAAGCAACCGTAGGAAGTATCCTAGCACATTCGAAGGGACTATCATCATTTTCGTGGCGACAATCGAGGTCAAGATCATGTATTCGGAGGCGACATCGTGGGTCTTATGATCTTTATATCGAAGGGACTATGATGATTTGTTTGAAAACAGCGGTGCTAGAATACCTCTACGTTCAGGACATGACCATTTGAATTCGCAAAGGCAACGAGAGAATTACCTAAAGGGTGCATGTGTGAAAAGAGTGTGTTGATTCGAGATATTTTATCTTGAAAATTAGTGAGCTATGTTGATTATTATCTTACCATACACGCCTAGTTACTAGCAATTTATAGGGTGCGGAAATTAAAATGCGGAATGTAAAGATGCGGAAGGTAAATGTCCTACGCTATTACATGGCTTTAGGCGAATACATAATTTAAACTTCGGAAAATAAAAACCTAATTTAAACTATTACATCCAAGCAATTACATTATTGAAAAATGCAGTAAAAAGAAATACGAAGCGGAATAACACGTAAAAGAATGAGAAATCGGAAAATACGAGATGAATCGAATAAGAGAAAATGTTAGAAAAATGCAAGTTTTGAATGAGAAAATATGACATCTTGAAATAACATAAATATGCTAAAATAATTTTTGGGATTTTTGGATGCAATTTAATAATTAAAAATGAATTAAAAGTGATTTAAATGCAAAATTATGAATAAAAATAAATATGCATGCAAAATGATATTTTTTAATTTTATAAATTAAATAAGTATTTTCTGAAAATAAATGCAAAAGGAAAAAATATTTTGATGATTTTTAATGCATGAAATAAAAATATGAAAAGAAATTAAAATTGATGCAAAATATTAGAAAATAAGAAAATAGAAAAATATGAAAATATGCAAGTTTGTAAAAAAAAAGCAAATTACGGGGGAGGATCGAACTCATGACCACAGAGCATCATATGATCCACGCCTTAACCAGCCCAGCCAAGTGTGTTGGAAGGAGCAGTGGATCAAAACACGCATCGCTCCACTGAACGCCTCCATCCCAAACCGTCTTCCTCCTTTTGAATTTTTAAAAAACTCGGTCGGCCATTGCTCGACGATATGTCCCACACAAAATCAAAAACCAGCATACATAATATAAATAAGTTCTAAAGACATGGTTCGATTCAGACATCATTCGATTCATTGGTACTAGTCTCGTGGTCCAATTTTCCTATTTAAGAGAAACCCTAAAAGCAGCATAAAACCCTAACAATGGTATACGTGTTCACAGCCATGAAAATTCAATCAAAGTGCCCGAAATGCTTGCAAACTCATCACTAATCACAAAACAAACACAAAAACATGTTAAAATGCATGAATATGAAAATCGATTTTGAATTATATTGAACAAACCAAATTCAATTTCTTGTTAGGATGGTTTTGATCAAAGTAAAGGTCGGATCGACTCAGAAATATCAAGAATGTGTTGGACACCTCAAAATCGATTGAAAGCAATGAAATAGGATTGCACTTGCTTGTTTGCCACGGTTTTTGAGCTTGGAATAGGGTTCTTGAGTCAAAATTTCTACTCTAATTCGTGTGGTATGTATCATGTATATATAGTAGAAGGATTGAGTTGTTTTGGGAAAGAATTAATCAATGATCAATGCAATCAAATTTGATTTTTGTACAAAATCAAATCTTCAAATTCTGATCAATTTTCAATCCAATCTTGCCATATCCATCAAATTTCGAAATTCTGGCTTTTAATGAGTTGATTGGATCTCAGGAAGAAATAAAAATCAAGTTTGCAATTAATTTTGATTTTATACTTTATTTTTAAATTTAATTTGTATTTAAATGAATAAATTCCAATTAAATAGAAAATAAAATAAAAATTAATGGCATTGGGCTTGGATATTCTAATTGTGTAGGAATAAGTTTGGATGAAGAAAAAGTAAGCCCATTTGCAAAATTTTGATTTTTAAATATTTCTCTTTGTGCACTTCTTCAAAATTGCCCAACTTGTGAATGGTGTATCTTGCTCAATTTTCCACATTTTGAGTGTTCTTGGACTTTTGAAAGCTCTAAGTCCTCTAACCAACCTTTTGGTCTCATCTCAATTGGAGTTTCCATGCTCAATATATCTTCAAAACAAAATGTTGACTTTTGTTGACTTTGAAAATGACACAATGTTTTGAGCCATACCTCTCAAATGAAGCATTTTTGGACATTCTTGTGAGACATGAAGTTGTAGAAATTGAATTTCCTTCAAAACAAGAGGTGGTGGAAAAATTTAAAGAAAGTATGAAAGTTATGATCGGTCAAAGTTGATTGACTTTTCACCTAGAAACCTAATTTAGAAAGTTTGACTTTTGAGCAAATCTTGAGTTTTCTTGATGAATCATGATCAACCCTTGATCAAATGATGAATGTAACTTCAAAATGAGGATGTTGACCAAAAATTATGAAGTTTGGTATATGTTGACCACATTTGACTTTTGTCCATCTGTGATTTTCGACCATCGAGCAATTATAGAAACTTGACTTGTAAGGCTTGAAACTTGACATGGAGAATCTTTGAAGCATATGAGGAGGCATGAAGACCATTGGAGATGTTGGAAGTCCATCTTGAGAATTACCAAACCTAGTTTGGGTTGATTGTCTAGGAGAGGTTTGTCGATCGACTCTTGAGGAATCCTTGAGTATGGATGTATGAAATATCTTGAGAAGATGGAGGGCAAATTTTGGGGTATGAATGACTGCCTGTTCAATCTTCTTGTCTTGGAAGGTTAGATTGGCATGCTTGCCTTTCGTGACTGAAGGTAGAAGATGATTGAACACTCAATACACTGAAAATTTACTCTTATTGGTGGATGATGCGGGAATGGGCTTAGGATGCCATTTGGAGAAAGCGGAGACTTATTTGGGGGATGGTCATACGCTAGACTCGAGAATGTTGATAGGAGAATTGGCGGGGATGGGCTTAAGATGCCATCTGGAAGATCGATCTTTGGGGAGTGGTAAATGCCGCTGGGCTCTGAAGCGTTCTGGAAGGAGCATGGAGATGGGCTTAAGATGCCATCCGGAGGAAGTCGTATGTTAGACTTCGTGCTCATCTTTGAATGAAGTTATTGGTTTGTATTGATTTTTAACCAAATATGCAGCATTAAAGGTGGAGAAATGATGTTGATAGTCGGAGATGGGCTTAAGATGCCATCGAGAAGCAGGAGTCGTCGCTAGACTACGTAGTTCTTGTTGATAATAAGAAGGATGAGAATAAATCTTAGTCTGGATTACTACGAGGAGGTAGTAGTTGGCAAAATGTGGATATCTTCCACATTGTGCATGGTGTTGATCCATTGCATTATCGGAGGATAACCGGTGGTCTTCGGATAGTTTTCCGTCGAGTTGGGGCTTAATCACGGACCCGATGTCGGAGGACAACGGGCGGTCTTTGAGATAGTTTTCCGTCGATTGGGGCTTAATCTGGACGATCGTTGGAGGATGACGAGGCGGTCTTTCGAGATAGTTTTCCGTCGATTGGGGCTTAATCACGGACTGTTTAGTCGAAGACTTTTACACTTTTGGAGAAAACAAGAGAAACTTTGATAGAATATTTGTTAGTCTTATGCAAGTATGATGCATGACAATGTATATGAATGACATATGCATGAATTATGACTTTATGAAATGTATGAATGATAGATGTTGTGGTATTTCAAAACATATCCATCTTGAAGAAGATGTGGATGTTACGCTTGAGGATTTACTTACGCTTGGGGATTGAGTAGGTGAGAACCAGCTTTTGAAGAAGAAAAGATATCTGGATTCCTCAGATGCACTATCGACCAAGTCTTGGGCCTAGATATTGTTGAGGAAGGTAGAGATGAAAAGCTCGTTGTTGGAGATCTATACATAGACCTATTTGGGAGAGTGCGGGAGGCAATTTGTTGGGGATCTTGCATGAACCTGTTGGGAAAAATTGGGAGGCGCTCTCTTGGGGATTTTAGTGTAGATCTCGCTGGAGGCGTTTGATGGTTCTTTGGGAGACCGGGTTGGGCCGTTGGAATCTCGGTAGGAATAGAAGATGTAGATTTTCTCCGGTGCACTATCGACCAAGTCTGAGTCGGATCTGTTCTTTGGAAAAGGGGAATTGTTGAGAGATATCGGCTGGGGATAAACATTGGGGATGAAGTGTTATTGATGTAACATTGCTCGAGTTGAGTGGAATCCGCTTTCGTGGATTAACATATACTCCGGGGAGGTTTAGTGAGTGACACCTCTGTGGGGATCATGCTCTGTGAGGGAATGTTTTGGTGACCTTTGTCGTCATCTCGATTCCAGACTGTAGTAATTACTTTTGTATGTTCACTTTTCGCATGTTTGTGATTAGATTCTTATTGTCAAATGCGTATAATCATTCAAAACAAGCGTTGGACTTATTGCAAGCGACAACAGTGAAAATTGTGAAAAGAAAGCGCATTTATTTGAAGGTGGTATGGCCAAGTGGTTTGTACACAAGAAAGGTAAAAGCTATCTTGAAACAATCTCGTTAAGTTCCAACTATGCTAGTACTCATATATTTCAACTATCTCATCTCCTTCTTTGTGATAGAAAGTGAGTGGTGATCTTCGCCATTTGAATCTTGAATCTTGATAGTAGTCAGGAAGTGATCTGGAAGAGACATAGTCGTGCGCTTAAATCTAACTTTTGCCTAGACCGCCCTTCGGGTTTTGATCTCTGGGATACCCTTTTGCCCAGCCTTTTCGAGTTTTCGACTTGCGTGTACATGTTTTGTATATATCCTTAACTTTTGCCCGAACCTTTTGGTTCGCCGAGGATCCCTTATTTTTGCCTAGGTCGATCGACCTAGCGGGTCTCTTTATCGTAGTATTTTTTGACTATGTCTGCGTTCACGGTGTGGGAAGTCTTCACCATCCATGGTGCTAAGTATCATAGCTCCATAGGAAAATCTTGTCTTGACTACAAATGGTCCCTCGTGGGTGGGAGTCCATTTGCCCACAGGATCACCTTGTGGAAGAATGATCGCTTGACTACTAGATCACCGACTTGGTAGACTCGGTGCTTGACCTTCTTGTTAAATGCTCGATCATTCGTTTCGATAGATCATCCATGGCGGATGGATGAGTCGTTCTCATCAATCAAGTTAATGCGGTCGGCAGTGCGGACCCATCGTCTTCGCCTAACTCTGCGTCTGGAGGACTACGGTTGAGGTATCCGAACCTCGATGGGTAGGCGGCTTCCATCCGGTATACAGAGAGAAGGGGTTGCCCTGTTGATGTTCGTCTTGTGGTCCGATAACCATGAAGAGCAAATGGTAACATCTCATGCCAATCTTTGTAAGTCAACATCATTTCTGTATAATCTTCTTAATGTTCTTGTTGGCGGCTTCCGCTGCCATTCATCTTAGGCCGATAAGGAAGAATTGTGATGCTTGATCTTGAGCTGCGTGCGAGTTCGGTGATCATCTTATTGATTGGAACCGTTATACGTGATAATCCTTTCGAGTGCCATATGAAGCGGATAAGATTATGTTGATGAATCGAGCCTGACATTCTTGGTAACGATGCGAGCGGTATACCCACTTGGTAAATAGTCAATTGCCACAAGGATGAAGCGATGTCCATTGGAAGCGTGGGCTTGATTTCTCGATCATGTCAATGCCCACATTGCAAAGGCCAAGGAGATTAAAACATTGAGTGCTGAATGCGTGTACTTTGTCGCATAATCGGCATTTGTGACAAGATCGGCGTAGCGGTGACAATCGACTTCCATGGTGGACCAATAGTAACTTTGTTCTCAAAATCTTCTTAGCCATGGTGTGTCCTTTGGAGTGGGTACCAAATGCGCCGTGTAACTCTTCCATGATCGTTATTGTTTTCGGTCTACAGTAGGAGTAAGCACAAGTCGTGGTTGCGCTTGTATAAGATGTCGTTCTTTGAGGAAGAATTTGGATGCAAATCTTCTCATGAACTTCTTATCATTGACGAGATGCCCTAGGAATATTCACGAGTCTCAAGATACCTCTTCACGTCATAGTACCAAGGTTTCTCTTACGTATCAAGCTCATAACAATACTTTGGTTAGTCAAACTTCTCAATGATGATCAGGGGAGCCTCGTTGTCCCATCGACCTTGAACATAGATGACATAGTAGCAATCGTGCGCCAGTGATTCTCTTCGTGGAATGTGATTGAAAGTAATCTCTTGAGTAGGGATCAAACTCGAAACATGCTCTCGATATGGAATGAGATTCGGATGCTTAGTATCCATGCCCTTGTCTGTGATCACTAAAGGCGAGTCTCCATACTTGCAAGAACTTGATTCTTAAGTCAATAGCGACTTTGATACCCATGATGCAACCGTATTCGGCCATGTTGTGCAAGCTGAAACATAATCTGGCGGTGAAAGGCGTGTGTCACTTTGAGGATGTAATGATGGCGCCAATGCCATTGCCAAGTGCGTTTGAGGCTCCATCAAAGACCATGGTCCATCGGGATCCTTGTTCGAGTCCTTCCGTGCGGGCTGGTTCTTCAGTAACTAGTAAAACATCTTCATCTGGAAATCGAGCGCATAGGCGATAGTCATCTGACGATGAGCCAAATGATCGGCTACACTTCCTTTGATCGCTTTGAGAGTGTCTTGGATGTCATATTCGGTCAAGATCATTTGCCATCTTGCTATTCTTCGGAGAGCTGGTTTCTCAAATATGTATTTTATCGGATCCATCTTGGAAATCAACAAGGTAGTGTGAGTCAACATATCTTGTCTTAGTCGTGACGACCCAAAGCGTTGCAAGTTTTCTCATTTGTGAGTATCTTGTTTCAGATCGGTAAACTTTTGCTAAGGTAGTATATTGCATGCTCTTTTCGACCGGACTCGTCATGTTGCCCCAACACACACCCATTGAGTTCTCTAACAACATCAAGTACATGATAAGAGGTCTTCCTTGGTGGCGGCATCGGGATGGAGGATTACTGTAGGTACTCCTTGATTTTGTCAAAGCGATCGGCAATCGTCGTTCCATTCCACTACTTGATCTTTCTTTAGTAACTTGAAGATTGGCTCACAAGTAGCGATTAGATGTGCAATGAATCGGCAATGTAGTTCAATCGGCCGAAACCTCGACTTCCTTCTCGGTGCGGGGCTGGCATCTCTTGAATAGCTTTAACCTTGGCGGTCAACCTCAATACCTTTTCCGCGACAAACCCTAGGAGTTTTCGGATCGACTCAAAAGTGCACTTGTTAGGATTAAGTCTCGATCATGCTTCTTCACTATCAAACAGTTTAAAATGATCAAGATGTTCTTCTTGATGCGTGATCGAGCTATCATGTAAATCGGCGTAGACCTATCTCGTGATGAATCATGTCATGAAATAATGTCACCATAGCACGCGATAAGTGGCGCCGCGTTCTTGAGTCGAGCGGCATAACCTTGTAGCGAAAGTGCCCCTGTGTAACAAAAGTAGTCTTCTCCATGTCTTGAGGAGCCATTTTGATCGATTGTAGGAAGACCATCCATGAAGGAAAACCTTATCTTGGCGGTGTTGTCAACGAACATCAATATGAGGAAGTGGAAAATCGTCTTTCGGACTCGCTTTGTTCGGATCTCGTAATCCACACACATTAGTACCTTACCATCCTTCTTAGATACGGGTACCACATTGCAACCTTTGTGGATAGGAAGTGTGACTAAGCCGGCGTTGAGCGCTTCATAACCGGCTTTGATTTTCTCGACACATCTCGGGGCGCGTCAGCCAGACCTTCTGTTTCAGGGAGAAAACCTTCTTTGTCGGCAATCGGTGTACCACAATATCAATGTCAAACCCGGCATGTCTTAATGACCAAGCAAAAACCTCAATATAGTCTCGTAGCATCTGAACCAACCTTTCTTTAACAACATTCTCAAGACCCGCTCCTATCTTGATCTCTTTTGTCTTCGTCGGTACCCAAATTCACAACCTCACTTGCTCTTAGTGTGGTTTGTATAACTCGCTCTTCTTCTTTGTGTGATCGACAAGTTCTCAGCACTTCACAATCTTCCTCACTTCGTCTTGACTTGGTAGATCGGATTATCGAAGTCATATTTAGCAATAGCATAGCATTTGTTGCGAGATTCGGAGTGATTACTGCGGTGTATCACGTGGGTGTGTGTGAAACACATAGCTTTTTGAAGGGGATAAAGTAAAGAAAGAAAACAAACAATTGAATGCAAAAGTCCAACGAATTTATTGAATGAAAATGCGCAAACAACAGATAATAACCCTCATGAAGCGAGCCATGATGCCCCAGGGCACTAGGCTTTCAGTTTATTGTTCAAAACATAAAAATCAAAAGCAAAACAAAACAAAAGATTACTCACGGCTAAAGGAGATTGGTATAGCGTCTTGATCTTCCAATTCTTTGAGCCCATGATGCGGAGTTGGGAAGATCCACTTGCGATGTCGAAGTCGTTGTAAGTCTTCTAGCATGGATTCCACTACGGGCGATGCGGAAAGGAAGTTGGCCCGACACGTTCGCGGCCATCTTTGATGGTGAAGCCTAAACCGGTCTTGTCGGTTTGAAAGGAAGATCGGGGAGCGACCCCAAATAGTACTACCTTCTTCATGCGGCAGGCATCTTTCGGTGAGGCCATCCTAGGCGGAACTTGTAACTCGGGAGTGACGGGAGAGTCAGCGGCATGACTCACGGGTATTGTTTCAAAAGCTTGGAAGTCTCGAAGAATTCACTTCCATCTCGAGGTATCGGAATGATTGTGATGGTGACCATATACTCTTCTTCACCACACTTGTAACAACCTTCCCTTTCCGGGTACTTGACTTACGATGCAGTAGAAATATGACCTTTGCCCCATGTATCCAAGGCGTCCAGTAGGCAAGAGTAAGCGGACGGATGTCCATGACAAAGAAAGTGGGTCAAAGTGCAGGAACCGACTTTATGAGTAGTGAGCTCTCAATCTTGTTAGCTTAGAACCATCAAAGCTCTCACAATAATGTCCTTGGGTCTCGGAACCAACCCTTCGACATCAAGTCGATCAAAAGCGATCTTGGGAAGGATATTGGAGGCGAACGGTATCCACAAAACATGAGACAATGGTGCTTGCATTCAACGAGAGATGTGCAAGGCTTTGTTGTGTTCTTTCGGAAGTCAAATCGACATCGGAGAAGCCTAGGCGTTGTTGGCGGCCAGGCTAGCAATACAAACTTCAAAGCGGTCGGTGGTAGTGTCTTGCGATGCGTGAGCATTCTTGAAACTTCACCAAGGCATTAGCATGAGCCTCGAGCCTGAGGCGAGCAAGCATGGAGATCTTGGGCGGTCTGTCATCATTGTTCCACAACATTGTAGTCACTCTTCTTGATAATCTTGAAATTTCCTCCATTTCTTGTTTGGAGGTGTCTTGATAACTTCCTTTGGTACTTGGTGAGCGGGATGAGTCATTGGTTCTTTCCTCAGCTTGGGAATGGATTGAATATTGGAATGCGGTTGGGTCGCGTGTCTTTTGGAGGAGAGATTTCGGGAGAATACCCTTCGGTTCGGTCACCTTACTGATCCGATGTTGTCAATAGGAATGGTAGCTTCAATGTAAGATCTTCAATGGTCGGAGGGTCTTGCTTGCGCCATGATAGTAAACATCGACTCCATAATTCAAGGGATAGCCTTGTCGAGGAATGGGCTGGTCTTGGAGAAGTAATGATGAGGTGCCACTCAGGCACGAGGATCGTGATCCTTATAGTGTTAACATCGGCATAGTCTTACGGGAAATCGTCACCCCATCGGTTACCTTAACATCTTCATAGGAATCTTGTAGCTTCGAGGAGCGATGTACTTCACCATGTAATCATACTTTCCACTTGCTGCCCCGGTATCCCACACGAGATGGTGCAGTTCATTCATTTGATCTTCAACTTAGACATTTCTTCACACTTCACGCACGGTGGTTTGAAAATAGTATCTCACGGTTATCCATCATGCCTTGAACCGTCTTCTCAACCAAGCACAACCATCGGTGCGGATGGGCACCAGCGCAATCTCACGGGCATCTGGATTGACAAACTTAGCTTCTAACGGTCATCGGAGGAATGGTCAAGTCATCTATGTTGAAAACATAAGTATCTTCACCAACATTGGAACTCTTGTCATGGTTAGGCATAGGCGCGTTGATCACATTGGTCTCAGCGGGAGGATCAAACTCAATCTGCTTAGCTAATCATATCTTGAATCTTGTTCTTGAGCCCAACAATCATCGATGTTATGTACGGGCTATTGGAATGGTAAGCACACTTAGCATTAGGATTGTATCTCGGAGAGGAAGTGTTGACATTACGAGGAGGATCCTCAAGTAATCAGCTCTGCTTTCAACATGTGTTGCAAGGCTTGCGACAATGGCATGTTGATCTTCGTGGCAATGGTTCGTTGTAGCGTTGTCTCGTTGAGGTTGTCTTGATGTAGGATTGGAGATCTGCTTGCCCCCCCAGTTAGCAGGTCGGTCTTGGCTCGGCTTCGACCATACTGACATTGCTTCTTTCTTACCACCAAAGATCTGGCATTTGAAGATGTCTACTTGAATCTTTCCACTCTTGATACCGACTTCAATCGCTACTTTGTCAATATCATTTCGGTGAATCCGGTGAAGAGTTTCAATCGGATGATTGAAGAATGGGCTGTCGGTGTTCCCATAAACATATCAACCAACTCCTATTGGACAAGGGTGGTTGAACTGCTGCTAGATCTCTCTTTACGAGCATACTCCTTGAACTTCTCATCACGACCCATAGACATGCTTTGTAGTTGCATGCGGTGGGTGTCAATTCGACATTGTACTCATCACATGCGTAGAAAGCATCGATAAGTCACTCCAAGTACGGATACGGTCATTCTCTAGGCGATAATACCATTCAATTGGGTTCGGACAAACTCTCTTGAAAATAGTGCATCCTGACTTTCATCATCGGTGTGGGTTGATCTTACGAACATAGGACTTCAAATGCACTTGGGCAAGACATGCCATCATACTTAGCAAAGTTGGAACTTTGAACTTGGGAGGAATCACAACACCGGGGACAAGACTCGGATCATCAAAATTCAGCCGGACATCTTGAGTTTTCCTGACATTGAGACGGTCTTCAAGTTGCTTGTACTTGTCATCTTCATCAGTATTGGCCATCATCATTCTTTCTCAAGCTCGGTGGCCCCTTCACCATCACCCTTGTTACTTTGCTCATCCTCCTTCTTGACACTTCCTTGAGAGAGCTCAATTCGACTAACCACTGGGACCACCTTTGTAGCGTCGCCCATGTTGAGGACCAACACCTTCTTCTTCATTGATGAGCTTCTTGATCTTCTTGGCCTTGGACCAAGTGGTGAACATCTGCTGGCCGAGCATTACGAGCTTGAAGATCTTTGATGTTCAAGAGCCATTTACGCTAAAATAAATAGCGAGCAAATGAGAAAACCAATCTTGATGTACACTGATGCAATGTTATGCTATGATATGCAATGTTTATCGCGATGCAATGCAATGTTTTCAAGGACCTTAGAGATTTAAATTTGTTAAACAAGCAATGAACAAACATTTATTAGTACTCTTTTTATTATTCTTTTCTTTTTAAGTACAAAGATATTCAGACAAAAAAAAAGAAAACATAAAATCCTAGCTCTAAGTCTCCCATGGGCGCTTCCTCTTGGTGCCGATGTAGGCGTTGATGCTTCGCTCCTCGTGAAGTAGCTTGGTCAACTCTAGCACTTTCTTCTCACTTGCATTGAGCTTGGTATCCCTCTCTTCTTTAAGTTGAATCAGGGATCTCTTCAGTCTTCAAAATCGGTAGGCATGTCGGGATGGAGAGAGCGGTATAAGTCGTCACCTATAGCAACGGGTTCCATAATTCTTGGTAAAGCAGTGAATGGCATCATGAGGTTTTGAGCTCGAGCTCGCACCCATTTGAGTAAGGTTCCCAAGGAATGGAGTTTGGTGCCCCAAAGTCTTGGTATCGAGTCTTTACCATGCCCCAGTGTATGAACCTTAAATCGAGTGCGGAGATCGTGATTGTAGTCGAACACAATATCTTGGAGAAGCATATCATGTGGACCATCTCTTGAGCAAAACCAAAGCGACGTAGAGCTAGAAGGGTTGTAAGTAATACCTCCCTTATACCAAGTAGTGGTACATTAGAAATTCTCCTGGCCTCGATGAAGGTGAAGTCCTTTTGAGAGAAAAGACTCCAACGGATATCGAATGAGAGAGAGTGACATCTTCTGAGACCATCTCAACCTTTGTTCATTCTTCAAAGCGATGGAGGAAGGTCGAAATAAACCACCTGGAAAGTGCGGTATACAACACATGAGAGTTCCTTGTCTTTTAGTAGTACAGTGTGGAGAGAATGTAGGATGTCTCCAAGTAAAGTAGGCGAGGATTGCGGGTAAGAAACAACTTGATGGCGTTGACATCTATGAATTGATCGAGTTAGGGAATAGAACCAAACCATAGATTAGCAGGCCACAATGTCTTCAATGCATGGAAACTCATAACTTTGAGGAATTCTCGGGCTTTCTTAATTAAGAACTTGGAAAGTAAACCCTTAACTCCACTTGGTTTCCCAATTGGCTTCAATGTCGGCGCTTAAGATGTAAGCGGATGCGATGTCTTCGTTAGGAACCTTTTCTAAACCGGTGAATGGCATTTGGTCAGAATAGGTATCCCAGTAGCTTAGAGAACTCTTCAAGGTAGGAACCAAGCGATAATGCGAATGTAAAGCAATGGTGTTTCGGATCGAAAGCTGAAATAGGACATGCATCATATCTTCTTCAAAACCGGAGATAACCAAATCAAGTAGATAACCATGTCTTTTGATGAGCTGAGCATGGTGGGAATTTCGAAACCAATTCTTTGGTGAGAAGGTATACCCGTGAAGTTGATTCGGATAGTCTTTAGAAGCCATAATACCACAAACGAGCAAAGATAAATCCTAGGTCCTTGAAATAGTTAGAAATGATATGCAATGCAAATGATGTCATGATGTCATGTTTAGCACACACAACAAATTCACACAATGAGCCTAGGTTTAAGGCTTGCATGAGGTATAGGTGATTACCCACCAAAGTTTGAGTTGGTTCATCTGTCCTATAATAATGTAGGGTTCTAGGAATCTCACATCATTGATCTTTCTCGTAGGCGTTTATTTCAATACGACTACCAAGTGGTCGACCGAAATATCCCAAAGTCGATCTCAATGGCGTAGCATCGGTATCAACCAACCTCGGTCGCACCAAAGCGGCCATCTCACTACCTTCTAATGGCCAAGATGGGTCAATTAAGGTTCTAAAAGTTTAGTTAGCGCTTGATGACACCACGCGAAGCCAAATACTATCCTCAACTTGGGAATGAAGAGTATCGGGACATCCAAAGTGTCACGCTAACAGCCATCATGTTGACCGTTTTGATATCGTCTAGCAGTCATGACGATTTATTGCTACTTACCTAAAAGGAAAGGATCGGGTGTAGGATCCCCACAATATAATACCCAAGCAACCCTTAAAGATAAAGCAAGCAAGTCAAACAAAAAGCAATAAAGGTGATCTAGAAATCCTAAGGCATTCTCTCTTTAGGGGTGTCTCCCGGCGAGTCGCGATTACGTGATACGGTGGCCCGACTTTTTAGTGTTTTGTATCGCAAATGTATGCGGATAGCAGAGTCGCCACCGACTTTTTTTTTATCAATTAAGGGAAGGTAAAAGTACGGAAAAAGACCGTTAGATTACGAGTAAGGGAGAAGGTTATGAAAAGGGAAGGTATTAGCACCTTTCCATCCGTAGTTATCTGGGCTCTTAGTTGCTCTTAGATCACTTTAAAATTGTGCTACGTGTGTTTGACAAAAATGTTTTGAAAAGGCATTTCGCTTTGACTTTGTAATGATTCATGTAGGAATGTATACAAAGTGTTTGGAAATGTTTTGTTTTGAAAAGAGTTTGAACTTTGACAAAAGTGTGAGGTGTGAAAAGTATTTGATAGAGCAAGCAACTAAAAGTCTTATTACCTACTCGAATTGGTCGTTTTCGTGTTGTTTCGTTCCTTTAGAATAGCGCTATCCATACCATTAGTTGGTAGGTAACTCCATTCGTTGGATGTAAGCGGGACATTCGAAGGGACATCGGATGGTCATAGAAAGCAACTTGTAGGTATCCTAGCACATTCGAAGGGACTATCATCATTTTCGTGGCGACAATCGAGGTCAAGATCATGTATTCGGAGGCGACATCGTGGGTCTTATGATCTTTGTATCGAAGGGACTATGATGATTTGTTTGAAGGCAGCGGTGCTAGAATACCCTCGTTCGAGGACATGACCATTTGAATTCGTAAAGGCAACGAGAGAGAATTACCTAAGGGGTGCATGTGTGAAAAGAGTGTGTTGATTGAGATATTTTATCTTGAAAATTAGTGGCTATGTTGATTATTATCTTGCCGCCATACGCCTAGTTACTAGCAATTTATAGGGTGCGGAAATTAAAATGCGGAATGTAAAGATGCGGAAGGTAAATGTCCTCGCTATTACATGGCTTTAGGCGAGATACATAATTTAAACTTCGGAAAATAAAAACCTAATTTAAACTATTACATCCCATGAGCAAGTTACATTATTGGAAAAATGAAAGCGATAAAGAAACGATAAAGCGGAATAACACGTAAAGAATGAAAATAAATACGAGATGAATCGAATAAGAGAAAAATGTTAGAAAAATGCAAATTTTGAATGAGAAAAATATGACATCTTTGAAATAACATAAATATGCTAAAATAATTTTTGGGATTTTTGGATGCAATTTAATAATTAAAATGAATTAAAGTGATTTAAATAATAATTAATATTAAAAATAAATATGCATGCAAAAAATATTTTTATGATTTTTAAATGCATGAAATAAAATATGAAAAAGAAATTAAAATTGATGCAAATATTAGAAAATAAGAAAAATAGAAAAATATGAAAATATGTAAGTTTGTAAAGAAAAACAAAAACCGGTGCGGTGAGGATCGAACTCGTGACCACAGAGGAAACATCTGACACGATCCATATAACATGAGCCAAGTGTGCAAGGCATTTGAAAGCTGGAGCAGTGGGATCAAAACAGCGTCGCTCCACTGACACGCCTCCATCCATAGCGCCAAACCGTCTTCTCCTTTTGAATTTTTAAAAATCGGCGTCGGCATTGCTCGGCGCTATGTCCCAACAAAATCAAAACCAGCATACATAATATAAATAAGTTCTAAAGACATGGTTCGATTCGGTGACATCATTCAGTTCATTGGTATAGTCTAATGGTCCATTTTTCCTTTAATGAAACCCTAAAGCGGCATAGGAAACCCAACAATGGTGATACGTGTTCTGGCCATGGAAATTCAATCAAAGTGCCAGAATGCTTGCAAACTCATCACTAATCACAAAACAAACACAAAACATGTTAAAATATGAATATGAAGAAATCGATTTTGAATTATATTGAACAAACCGAATTCGAATTTCTTGATTCACGGATGGTTTTGATCAAAGTAAAGATGCGGATCGACTCAAGAGGTATCAAGGAATGTGTTGGACACCTCAAAATCGATTAAGCAATTTGGAAATAGATTGCACTTGCTTGTTTGCCACGGTTTTTGAGCTTGGAATAGGGTTCTTGAGTCAATTTTTCTCTAATTCGTGTGGTATGTATCATGTATATAGTAGAAGGATTTGGAGTTGTTTTGGGAAAGATTTAATCAATGATCAATGCAAATCAAATTTGATTTTGTACAAAATCAAATCTTCAAATTGATCAATTTTCAATCCAATCTTGCCATCCATCAAATTTCGAAAATTGCTGGCTTTTAATGAGTTGATTGGATCTCAAGGAAGAAATAAAAATCAAGTTGCAATTAATTTTGATTTTATACTTTATTTTAAATTTAATTTGTATTTAAATGAATAAATTCCAAATTAAATAGAAAATAAATAAAAATTCGTGGCATTGGGCTTGGATATTCCTAATTGTGAGGAAAAGTTTGGATGAAGAAAAGTAGGCCCATTTGCAAAATTTTGATTTTTAGAAGTATTTCTCTTTGTGCATTCTTCAAAATTGCCCAACTTGTGAATGGTGTATCTTGCTCAATTTTCCACATTTTTGAGTGTTCTTGGACTTTTTGGAAAGCTCTAAGAGTCCTCTAACCAACCTTTTTGTCTCATCTCAATTGGAGTTTCCATGCTCAATATATCTTCAAAACAAAATGTTGACTTTTGTTGACTTTGAAAATGACCTGTAATGTTTTGAGCCATACCTCTCAAATGAAGCATTTTTTGGACATTCTTGTGAGACATGAAGTTGTAGAGAATTGAATTTCCTTCAAAACAAGAGGTGGTGGAAAAATTTCTGAGAAAGTATGAGAAAGTTATGATCAGTCAAAGTTCAGTTGACTTTTCACCTAGAAACCCTAATTTAGAAAGTTTGACTTTGAGCAAATCTTGAGTTTTCTTGATGAATCATGATCAACCCTTGATCAAATGATGAATGTAACTTCAAAATGAGGATGTTGACCAAAATTATGAAGTTTGACTATGTTGACCACAGTTGACTTTTGTCAATACAACTTGATTTTCAACCATCGAGCAATTGTGCGAGGAAACTTGACTTGTGGGCTTGAAACTTGACATGGAGAATCTTTGAAGCATATGAGGAGGCATGAAGACCATTGGAGATGTTGGAAGTCCATCTTGACTGAGAATACCAAACCTAGTTTGGATTGATTGTCTAGGAGAGAGTTTGTCTGATCAACTCTTGAGGAATCCTTGAGTATGGATGTATGAAATATCTTGAGAAGATGGAGGGCAAATTTTGGGGTATGACACACTATTAGATACATAAGACTCCCAACCAATTCCTTGAACATGTTGCATCCACCTTCTAGCCATTCTCATGTTTTGTGAGCTTAGTTCCGTCTGATTGGATTTTTAACAGCATTGCTTTCTTCCATTCCAAACCTTGTTAAAACTTCACGAGCATACCATTTTTGATAAATAAAAATCCCCTCAACACTCTGATTCACCTCTACCCAAGAAAATGTTTCATATTTCCCAAATCGACATCTCAAATTCCATCATCATCAAATTCTTAAGCTTCGTCACCGTAGCTTTATCATCTCCGGTGAATATTAAGTCATTAACATACAAGTACGACAATGAGAATCTTACCCTCCTTTTCGTCTTGGCAAATAGAGTATGCTCGCTCGGACACCTCTCAAACTCCTCATCTAAGAAATATCCTTCAATACGGTTGTACCAAGCTCTTAGGGCTTGTTTGAGCCCATACAATGTCTTCCTCATCTTGTACACTTTCTCCTCTTCTCCTTTCTTTATGAATACCTCCGGTTGTCGCACATACACATTCTCTTTTAGTTCGCCGTGTAGAAACGCACTATTGACATCTAATTGGAAGATTTCCCAATTTGATTGTGTTGTAACCGCAAGTATAGTTCAAATTGTATCGAACCTCGCCACCAGAGCAAAGAATTTTCCTTGTATTTGTCGAATTTACAATCTTCATCCAACTTTGTTTTATACACCCATTTCACTCCAATTGGTGTAAAACCTGCAGGTAAGATAGTTAGCTCCCATGTGTTATTTTTCTCGATCGATTAGATCTAGTTTTTCGTTGCTTACTCTCACCTTGTCTTTCACTGCTACTTATTTGATTTGTTGGATGCGTTTTACGTCATCATCATCAATAGCATGACCGATAAGCTTTCTTCCTCGTCTTCTCCTTCACAGTGACATAACCAAGTAACCGGTGTTCTCCTTGTCCGCTGCCGACCACTTCTCTTTCAATTGATCTTGATGGAATGACAAAATTGAATTTGGAGCAAGCGAGGCTGGACTTACGATTGTCGGTGCCCTAGATGCAAAGGACGAGCGAACGAGGCAGGTGGGTTGGCGGAGGACAAGCCATGTCACCTTCTCCTCTTTTGTATTTTGTTCTTCTTCTCCACAGTCGAGTATTTTCTCTTTTACATCGTTGATTCCAATCAACTTTTGTCTTCATCAAACACTACATCTTTGCTTATCACGATCGTTTTCGTGCAGGATCACAACCTTCATTCTGATTCCTCATGACTCCGAGGAAAACACATCTTGTCATCTAGTTTCTCCTCTTCGATTGGTATGTGCATATACTATACCCAAAGACATGAAAATATCCACCTTAGGTTTTGAACCGCTCTAAGCTTCTTCAAGTGTCATGTCTTCTACTGTTTGCATTGGAGATCGATTCGGATGTGCACACTCCATCTTGTAGCTTCATACCAAAACTCCTTTGGGATTGCCTTTCACTCGGATAGATCATACCGCATTCATTATTCTATTCTTCTTGCCTTCCATTCTATTGTGGCGTAAATGTAGTTGTCGATGATTGGTGATACCATATGAGTTTTACAAAAATCTCGAATTCATTAGCGTGAATTCCTCTCCGCGGGTTCATCGACAAGTGATGAAGGTTCTAATCTCTTCTCAATACTTGCTTTAAAGGCCTTGAAGGTGATGAGTGCCTCGATTTTCATGGAGAAAATAAACCCAAGTTTTTATAGTAAAATCATCAATGAAAGTCAAAGTGTACATTTTTCCGTGTGAAATTGGTGTCGGACCACATATATAGGCACCAGTTGTAGGTTGTCTTGATTCCGCCGAGAGCTCCTTTTTGGCATTGATAATGTGTTGTTTTCCAGTCAGACACACCGCACATATCTCCTTCGTGGACTTCACCTCTTCTGTCTTCAAGCACATCGTGTTTTTCTACAATTTGGATGTCAGAAGAAAGAACATGTTGTTTCCACTCATATTAGTCTCCATGATTGCACCTCTCTTGGGATGATATACTTTGCAAGTTCCATCACAAATAAAAATTGCCAAGCCTCTCTCCTGCAATTATCCAAGACTTAGTAAATTGTTTTTGAGCTCTGATAAGTGCCAAAATGTAGTTATTTTGTATATATGTTGTGACACTTATCAGTTCTTTTGTTGATATTCTTTGAATAAATCCCCCGTTTTTTGTATAAATGTGTATATTTAATGTATAATCAAGTTTTAGTGTATTTATATATTGTTTGATAGTTTTGTATCTATTTTGTAGATATTTGTTGCATTATTGGAACATTGAGTAATAAAGACCAAAATGGTGCTCTAATATGCATTTAAGCAATAAAGGAACAAGACAAAGAAAAGAAGCCAGAGAAATAAAGATGCTAAAAATTTCAGCTTGTCACTGGCTGAGCTTGGGCCAGCCGGCGATGACGAGGCGCGTTAGCGCCGAATCGTCCGAGCGGTGGAGGAGCGATGCAGAATGTTCAAAATCCAGTATCTCCTAACTTTGGCTCGCCAGCAGCTTGTTAGGCGAGGCTTGAGGTCAGCGTCGGGAGATGGATGTCGGCGCCGAGCGGTGAGAGATATTTTCCCCAGTTGCAGACGTGGCGCAACGTAGGCCAAATGTTGAAGAGACAACCTTTAAGCGTACTTTCCGGTCGGGCGGTGGCTGCGGAACCATATTTTTGTATATATTTTCCTTTTCATTTCATTTGTTGTTTTATGGTTTTGGGGGGATAGTTTTGCTCCCAAATTCCATCCCTTATATTTTATGATAGATTAGCTTAGAAAATAAAACTAGGGCTTGTACTGGATGATCAGTGGATTACTCATTGACCGACTCTAACAAACCAGAAGATTTGTGGTTTATTCTTTTTCCTCTCTATGTATTTCTCATTTGTTAAGTTTTGTATATATATTTACTCGAACATATGTATATTTGTATCCCATGGCGTTAATAAGCTTGCTTTCTAATCTGTGTTGGTTGTTATCTTAGGGTTTTTACCTTGTGTCAAGGATTTAAGTTATGATAAACATACACTTGCTTAGATTCTTACCTAGGATGATTATCATAAGTTTCTAAATGTTAGACATAGATTTAGGCAGCATTCACTTTGGTATTTGAGATTAATGCCTCTGTGTTGGTTGTGTCGGACGAGACATCGTCGATACGAGTGATATGGTTGACTTCTATGTTGTTAAGGTGGGTGAGGGATCGCCACTGAGGTGATGCAGTAGGATTCTCAATTTGGGTTAGGAATAAATTAGGTTGTAAGAGATATGTGATGATATAGACGAGTATTGTAGGTTGAGTATAATTGGACTATAGGTTTAAGTTTGTGACGAGTGATGTACATTTGAGCCAAATAAGTTGTCTATCCTTTTTACATTTGTTTGCATTTATTTTCCGTTGATACTTTTTCTTTACAACCCATTTAACCACAAACTCATTAACAAACAATTTATCGAACGACGAATTAATAATCATCTCTGGAAACTATAAATATAACCTATATATCACCCGGTAAAAATAAATACTTTACTTTTTGCTTGCCGCTATAACGTTGCAATAAAATGGCGCCGTTGCCGGGGTTTGGTTTTATTGTTTTGCATTGTAATAACTCCTTTGTTTTTTAGTTTTGTAATTAATGTATCGAAATTGTACATGAATTTGTATATGAATATCATATTTGTGAATTTGTAGAATTTTGTAGGACTAAAATAAGAAAAAAATTAGTACGAGGTAATTAATAGCAAATAATGAATTGATTATCAAAGATAAATTATTCGGATGAGGATCGAGAAACTTGCGGGAGAAAAACAATAGTGAATATATATATATATATATATATATATATATATATATATATATATATATATATATTAATGGATAAAATTAAGTTGTAGAATTAGTAAAATAATTCTGAGATGGTGAATAGCAAGGACTATTAGTATTTGATACAAATTATCGTGTGGTAGGTTTGGCACCAGTGAAAATAAATTGTATCGATGAATCAAATTGGCACAACTGTATAAGCAACTAGTAGTAATAATAGTGCGTACAACAAAACCGATTTAGTTGAATTAGTATATTTAAGCGAAATAATTAGTCGTTTGGAATTAATTGAAAATTATCGAAATAGTTTGTATGTGTTAGTAGGTATTTTTGGTTGGTTTACTTTGTTGGAATTATGTCGAATGTGTTGATTTGCAGGTGCAGTTGATTATGTTGATTTGTCCCGGTTATGAACATTATCAAGTTACAGGTCTTATGACCAATATTGATCTAATTTAGTTGCTTTTGAATATGTTGTTGTTATAAATTATTGTTGATTAAGTTGTAGGCCTATGGCCAGTGTTGAAGCGACATTGAGTACCTCTATTTTTCGTACAATGTTGATACGGGCTTATGCCTTTGTGACGATGTTTGTTGTTGTTGTATGTGATTGTTGTATTTATTGAGTCACATATATTTGCATACTTTGCGACGACCTGGATTGGCAAAATTAGCGAGGAAGGCTTATGCCTTGGCCTTGATGGCACCACGTTGAAAGTTGAAGGCTTATGCCTTAGCCTTGCTGGCACCAAATTGAAAGTTGAAGGTTTATGCCTTGTTAATGCCTCGATAAACTGAACATTTTTAAGTTGGGAGTTTTGCTCCAAATGGTACCACATGCATTTGCATAGTCGAGTCGCATCTTGAGTTGTATGTTAAAGTTGTTGTTGTTGTTGTTAAGTTGTGTTGATTTAAGTTGTTATGTCGATTGATTAAAGTTGTCTTGTTGTTATTAAGTGGTTTCTTGGTTGTTCCATAATTGTTGTTATGAAGTGGTGATATTTGTATGATCTAATCTAACATATTGTTTATCATACACTTGTTTATATTGGTTGATATCTCACCCTTCTATTGTGATGTTGCCTATCGTGGCGTGCATATATTGAGAATGAAGAATTAGTTGTTGTTAGTCAAGTCGGTTAGTTGCTTTCGTACGTAGTACTGGGGATGAGCTGATGTTATTTATTAATTGTTGTTATTACTTCAACTTGTTAACCTTTAAGTTGAATTTATGATATCGTCTTTGTTGTGGAAGTTGTTTTAGTGGAATAAAAATATTAGTGAATTGTAGTTGATTAAAGTTGAATTAATTTATTACAGGTTCATCCAGGTTCTAGGTGTTATGTATCTGAATAAATGTGATTAATATATGTTATTTTATGTGAATTAAATGTGGCCTCCCATGTATGATGAATTTTTGCTCTCGATTTTTATTAATATGCGACGGGTAGATTTGAGGTGTTACACTGGACGGTGGATGCCAGCGTTGGCGGTGAGAGATATTTTTCGTTGCGAGACGTGCAAGCGTGGGCCAAGCGTTGAAGAGATAGCGTCGGGCGGTACTTTCCGGTGGGCGGTGGCTTGAATCATATTTACATATATTTTCTTTTTCATTTCATTTGTTGTTTTATAGTTTTGGGAGGATAGTTTTGCTCCCAAATTCCATCACTTATATTTTTATGATAGATTAGCTTAGAAAACAACACTAAGACTTGCATACGGATGATGCGGGTGGATTGCTCATTGATCGGCTCGACCAACCGGAAGATTTGTGGTTTATTATTTCTCCTCTCTATGTATTTCTCTATTTGTTGGGTTTTGTATGTATATTTATCTGAACATATGTATATTTGTCGCCCATGGCGTTATATAAAGCTTGCTTTACAAATCGTGTTGCTTGTTATGTTAGGTTTTTACCTTGTGTTAGGGATTTAAGTTGTGATAGTCATATACTGCTTAGATTCTTACCTAGGATGATTATCTATTAGTTTCTAAATGCTAGACATAGATTTAGAGCTGACATTCACTTTGGATATATGAGATTAATGCCTCTGTGTTGGTTGTGTCAGGCGAGACATCGTCAATATGAGTGACATGGTTGACTTTTGTGTTGTTAAGGTGGGTGAGGGATCACCACCGATGTGATGCAGTAGGATTCTTAATTTGGGTTAGGAATGACTTAGGTTGTGAGAGATAACTGATGACATAGACGAGTATTGTAGGTTGAGTATAACTGGACGATATGTTTAAGTTTGTGACGAGTGATGTACATTAGAGTCAGATAAGTTGTCTATACTTTTTACATTTGTTTGCATTTATTTTCTTGATACCTTTCTTTAAACCCATTTAACCCCAAACTCATTAACAAACGATTTGTCGAGCGGCGAATCAATAACCAATCTCTGTGGACACGATATGTATATAACCTATATATACGGTAAAAATAAATACTTTACTTTTGCTTGCCGCTATAACGCAACAAGCTCCGGACATAATAAACTTCGGTATGACTTGGGTGGCTCCATTAACTTGTAATTTCACGCTTCCTTTTTCCCACCATGACATTCTTGTGTCGTTTCCAAGTTTCACAGATATTTTTAAACCTTCTTCCAAATCGAAAACCAATCTTTGCATCCAGTCATATGATTCTTTGCTCGATCAAGGAAACAAACCTCTTCTTTGTTTTCTGATGTTTCTCAAGATAAGACATCAAGAGAAGCTCTTCTAGTTCAGCATAATTCGCATCTTTTCCCCATTCGGGACACTCGTTCTGATAGTGCCCTAACTGGTGACATTTGTTACACTCGATAATGGCACGATCGGGTGTGTTTCTTCCTCATCCTCTCATGTGTCCTCCTCGGAACATTCTGCGACCTTTTCCTTTACTAGGTCTTTCATCTTGAGCCACTTTTAGTGCCAACTCTTCTTGCACATATCCATTCAATCACTGCTCGTGGACAAGTAGGTTTCCATGTAATTCATCGATACTCATCATGCTCGGATCATTCGATTCCTCAATCGAGCACACCACATAGTTGAATTTTGAGGTTAGCGATATGAGAATTTTGATCACGATCGTGCTCTGCTCCATTGATTCACCATTCACCTTCATCTTCTTTACCACCGTTAAGGTTCTTCCTAGGAAAATTTCAATCTTCTTTCCTTCTTTCATGGCCAGCAATTCGAACTCCCTTCTCAAAGCTTGCAATTGAGTCATTTTCACCTTTGTAGAGCCTTGATACTTCTTTTTCATGGATTCCCATATTGCCTTAGAGGTACCTTTGTCAAGAATAGTTTCCATAATCTCTTTGTCAATGGACTGGATCAAGAAATTCTTGACCTTCAAATCCTTCAACTTTGCCTCTTCTACGTAATTGTTTTGCACCTCACTCACCCGTGTTGTTTTGATCGACATCGCCGAAATCCCATCTTCCACCAAGCTCCACAATTCTCTGCTTCTTAGAAAATTCTCCATTGTCATGGACTAGAAATCGTAATGGCCATCAAATTTTGGGATGGCCGACTGCACAAATTTTTCAGATCTCTCAGACATCTCTCTCGATCACTTTCTCACACGGGTTTTTGCTCTGATGCCAAATGTGAACTATAAAACTGAAAGTGATACTTTGTTAAACCAAAGACAATGACATTATATAGCCTTACAGAAAACAAAAAATAATAAAAGCAAACTAGAAACTAGGAGAAGCTAGAAACTAGGAAACAAACTCCACTACAACTAGAAACTAGGGAACAAAATCCCCTACATAACAATAGATGACTTATTCAACTATAACAAATTCAAACTCCAACAACTCGATGATGATTTATTTCCTAAAAGAAACTTGAACATCATTATACATAATTTCCCTTGCTTTTGAAACTGAACATTGAAGAAAATGGACACACTTCTTTAACACAAAGCATCCTACAGATTATTTGATAATGAGTGTTCTTTGCAGTAGAAGTAGAGGAATTGTTGAGGTTTGAAGATAAAAAAGGTAGCAAAGTCAAATGAAGACGAAGAAATATATAGACATGAACTTATGCACATTATTTTTTTATATCTTCTATATTCCCACATCGAAAGCATAAAACAAAATGAAATGATTTATATATTTCATTTTCACAACATATATTTCAAAATGTTAGTTGTTGGCCCTGTCTAGTGTCATATTTCATATTTCATTAATTTGCATGAAATAAACAAGCTTAAGTGCCGTGACCTAAGATTATTGTGTTCATTTGTATAAAAATAACTCTCATTATATATTTTAATACTTGTTTCAAGTTACTACGACTAGTAAATTAAGTTTTCAAAATTGTATTAAAGAGTAATAATTAATACCTTAGGTAAGGACACTTGTTTAGCATCAAATTAAATACTCTTAAATATCTTCGAAAATAAGATCCGTACTTGTTATGTTGACTTAATTTAGATTTGACATTAAACTAATAGATATTTCATTGAATTTAGTTACTAGTCTCATTTTCATGGCCAGTGTTAAGTTTGAATTCATTGAATAATTAATTTCTGAATTATCAAGATTCATGTATTATTCAACTTGAACAATACAACGCAAGCCCATACCATTGCTCCTCATGTCCAAATCACATATTTTCAAGCCCCACATATCTTTTTCTCTTGACTCTGCCATTAAAACTCACCTTTTTTTTTCTTCTTTCTATATTACTAATACTATATTATAGCACTTCCCCTATACCTAAATTGTGTCATTACTTTTGCAATTGTTGGAATTCACATGGCACGATCTAGCACTTCCCTACTCATATTCTTGGTTCTCTTTGCTTCATTTTGTTATTGTTTTGAAGGAAGAAAACTTGTTGTGAGAGAAGAGAAGCAGTGGAGAAAGATGAACATGAAGACATCTTCAAGGGATAGTTTGTTTCTAAGTGCACTTCCTAAGGGTACTGTTCCATCTTCTTCTCCAACTAAAAAAGGACATGCTGTTGTTGTTGATGAGAAGCTCATAGAACGACACCTCATAAGCATGGATGGTCGTCTTCTTATTGTATCTGTCCCTAGCCCTGGAATTGGCCATTAGTTTGTTTTTCAGTTTTGATTTTTTTTTTAATTTGTTTTATTGGCAAGTTTCTTTTAGGGTGATATTGTTAGATTCTTTGTATGGTAGGTGAAGCTAGTAGGAAGAGAATTGAGATCCTTTCGATTTCTTCGAAGAAATACAGAGTGTCGTTAGCAATGTTTACATTGAATAAATATCAAAATATACAAAATATATCACTCTTTTAAATAATATAAATGCATTATATCTTAAAACTTTGATAACGACACTCTCCGTTTTTTTATAAATTGGAGAGGATTTTAACTCGTAGATAAATATTTTAGACAACAAAAAAATATAGATTTCTTTAATATTTTTTTCCAATCATTAAAATTACATCCATTAAACCTTTAATAATTAGGTTTGTATCTTTATATGTTTATCTGTATGTGCTTAACTTATTATAAGATGACAATTATCATCATAGTTGTTATCATAAATAATATATGTACTTGTTAAAATTATATTACCTATAAAATATAGTTTCACACCTTCTTAAAACTAGAATAGATACGTGCAAAGTCACTAAAGCATGTATTTATTAGAATACGTCTTTAGAAAAGGTTGTATGTGAATATGATGTATGAGATGGAGTTAAAGACAATTATGTCACTTTTATTGAATTGAAATCTTATTTATTACGCAAAGGTCTAAGTTGTAAACACAATTGTTTATCCACAATCGTAAATATATTGATGTTACTTTTAAAATTACATTTTTATTCAAGTAGGTGATTGCTGGATATAAAAAGACTAAAGGAAAATCGTAAGAGATTGTCGGCTTTAAATTAGCTATAAGTAAGTACAAGTATTATTTAATTTAATGTTTGTAGAGGTGAATTTGAAAAAATTCATTAAAATTTCATATCGGAGAATACCACCTTTTAGTAGTATTTATACATTTGAGGTTTGTCTCTTGAGGTGTACTCCAAGGGGTACACAATTTTGTGAAACACGGAGATTAACTAATATGAACCATCACATGTGGGAGTCTATTGTCGCCACCATTCTTATATCTAGTTGGATAGCTCGTTCAACTTGACTTTGTTCGGTTTATTATTGGTCTAGCATGGACTTGAGTGATTCATTATTTTTTTTGTTATCCAAAATGAAAAAAATAATTTAATATTAATTAATTTAATTATTGATGTTTTGTGTATAAATTAATATTTATTAATCAAATTATTGATGTGTCGTTCCTTAACGAAAATCTTAAATTTTGATTAAGCATTACCTTGTTTTGTCTCTTCTTCCACATTACAGTGCAAACCAAGTTCTATAACGGCTAATTCTTTGGTTGGATCCTCTTCATTCCCCCTATTTTTCTCTCAATTGGTTCAAAATTTCACCTTTAAATAAAAGACTTCCATTCTCATTCTCATCACTTTAGGTTTTTTCATTTTGAAATCTTTCTCCTATTCTCGTCCCCGCTTCATCTATAGTTTTATTTTTCTATTTTGATTTTTGAGTGACTTCTTTACACCATCTACAACTAGTATAAAACCTTATACTTAAAGTGTTACTCATTCGCTGCACCATTAGATGATGTTATTTTAAATCAATTATCTATCACGTAAATGTTAATCATAATATATAGAACTAAATTATTTTATTAAAGAGAGACATTATGGTGATATATATATATATATATATATATATATATATATATATATATGTGTGTGTGTGTGTGAATTTCTTAATCCACCTCATAAGGGTGGGGCGCACCCCGTAAAAATTCGAAAATATTCATATGAAAATCGAAAGTTTATTTTCGGTAAACACCTAATTTGTTCAATCGAGGAAAATATAGTGGCACTCATGAATCAGTTAAAACGATGTCGAGATTAATTTTCGGTATGGTACCAAAAGTATAACTCCGGCCACAGAAGCGGGAATATTAAATTACATACCACTTGGATATTTTGTATGTTACCGGAAGTTTATTTCCGGTTTTGTCACGAATGCTGATTACTATAAGCAGCAACCATGGTGATCACCACCATTCTTCACTTTCTCCTTCAACTTTCTCCAAAACCCTCTCCATTACCAATCCATTTTGCACTCAAAATCCATACTTTTTTGGTTCATCATATCAGAAAAAGCTCAACAAAGAAGAATTTCGTAAACATCATCCCTTTTATCCCTCATTCTCTGCATCAATCTTAACTTGTTGAAAACAAGGTTACGTCAAACCGAAAGTTTATTTCGGTTAGTAGTTGAACTTGATGGAAGTTTACTTCGTTTTGTCTCTATTTTGAAATTCTGCGGTCTCCACTTGTTTTGTCTCTTTTGTGTATTTATGAATTTTATTATGTTACATAGGTATGATGCACCCCGATAACATTCCTAAGCCCAATGACACCGAAGTTGTATCGTCGGTCGTTGTTCCGCCCTGTGTAATTAAGTCGGTCTATGTTCGTGAACATTTTGACAATGTTCAAGAATTTAATGTCCGGGATGATATGTTGCAGTGGATTCGTTTAGAGGCAACGAGGTTAGGATTCGGTATCGTAATAGCAAGGTTCGACTTTGACACTAATAGAAGAAATGCCTTTGTTATTTTGACTTGCGAAAGGAGCGGAAGATATGTGGCTCGAATTAAAAAATTGAAATGCGAGGAAAACGACACAAGAAAATATGAGTGTGCGTTTCGATTACGTGGTTATCTCATGGCTAACAATAAGTGGAAGTTTAATGTGATTAGCGGAGAACACAATCATGATTTAACTCCAAAGTTGGCCGGTATCTAATAGCATGTCGGCTACTTCCGGATGAAAAAACTTGTGTTTCCGACATGACTCTAAATTTGGTACCTCCCAAAAACATCCTTGCAACATTAAAGCGCAAAGACCGAGAGCACCTCTAATATCAAACAAGTGTACAACAAGCGCTATCAAACGAAGTTGGCCATTCGGGAGGATCAAACCGAAATGCAACACCTTCTGAAAATTCTTGATGACAATAATTATGTTTGTAGGCACCAGCAGGGTGATGATGGGGAAACTGTTAGAGATATTTAATGGAGTCATCCCAATTCCATTAAATTGTTCAACATGTTTCCTACCGTGCTCGTAATGGATTCAACGTACAAAACCAACAAGTGACTTCCGTTGTTGGAAATTGTTGGTGTTACATCGACCGAAGATGTACTAAGTTGGTTTTGCATTTCTCGAATCGAAAAAGACAACTTTCATTGGGCATTAGAGGTGTGTCGCTCCATGTGGAAGGACCAATAGGATATGCCAAAGGTAATTGTCACTCACCGTGATACGACTTTAATGGATGTCGTTGCAACCGTATTTTGACTTATTCTACATTACTTTGTAGGTACCACATTACAAAAAATGTGAGAAGTCGGGTTAAACCTGTTGTGGGGTCGAAATAAGTAGCGGGTAAAGATGGAAAGTTGGTAAAGTCCGGTGTTATTGTGGAAAAAATCATGGCTGCATGGAATGCTATTGTTAATGCATCTACAAAAGAGATGTATACTGATGCTGTTTTACAATTCAGAGCTGTTTGTGAGAAATATCTTAATTTGTTGAAATATGTGGAGAGCACAATACTTGATTAGGTGAAGGAGAAATTATTTTGTGCATGGACTGATCAGGTTATGCACCTCGGACATACAACATCAAGCCGAGTTGAATCTGCACATGTTTGTCTCAAGAATTGGTTGGCAAATAGCAAGGGCGATTTGATTACGGGTTGGGAAACTGTAAACCATATGATCATGAACCAGCATAATGAGATACAAGCGACATTTGGTCGTAGTAACACGGTGTTAGAACACAAGTTCAAGGAGAATATGTTATATTCTCAATTGGTTGGTAACATATCTCGGGCGATGCTTAATTATATTTTCCATGAGGCCACAAGAGCTTCAACTATGGGTGATGACACCTCAAAGTATGGGTGCACTATTGTGAAAACATATGGTCTCCCATGTGCTTGTGTGATAGACAAAAGGCTGAGTGGTAATGTCCCGATAGGTATGAGCGAGGTCTCTAATAATTGGAAGAGACTTAGTTTTGAGGATGACGGAAAATGACAAGTGATAAATCAAATATCTTCATCCTTACCGAATGGGAAGCAATACAAGTGAGATTTTTGAGAGCCGATAACGCCACGAAGCTCCAAATCAAAGAAGAGTTGAGAAAAATTGCATTCTCAGAGACCACGGATTTGAAACCACCCTCCCAACCGGTAAAAACAAAAGATGCACCAAAAAAGTTGAAACCTACACCAGCCGCAAATTCTACTACGAGAAATCCTTCATATTATGAACATGTTGACAAGGTATTTCCAACTCACCTACGAAATCTCGAAATATGCTTCCAAAGGTGCCCGTATTAGCAAACCACGCCTACACGCCTCCATCAAAATACCTTTCATCGATCACATGCTGATTTTCATGCACAAATCGTTGAAAGGATCGTGAATGCTGGGTGATGGTAATTGTGGCTTTATTTGTATCTTGTTTGCTAGGTAGCCATGAAAATTATTATAATATTGTGCGAGATACTCGATCACAAAGTTATTGGAACACAATTGTACACATGTGTGTTCGGGAGTAAGGAAAAGGTTGAGGAAATACATCTTGCACTAGTACATTAAGGTTGGATGTACCGGAGGACAAATGGATGTGGTTCACGAATGTGTCATCTCATAGCAAGTGCGTATGAGAGGGTGTGTATTAATCTTATCCGATACGGTTTTTCGGAGACTTATTTTCCTCTATCGCACTGCTCCTACACCAATCTCATTGATCGTATCATTTGTGTTGGGTGGATTTCAAATCCATGACATTTTGTTCAAGTCTACTTGAAACCGGGATGTCTGATACCACCGACACCACTAGAGTGGCGCTTCATTTCACATAAGCATTGGAGACATGGCGAACATTTTCATGGAAAGGATGCAAGAATACAACAAGTTTAGGAAAATAGATATAGAAATAAATAGGGAAAAGTCAAAATGGGTGGCACTGATGGATTTATCCGGCGACACTTTTTTCGGCTCTTTCAAGTAGTATATGTAGCATTGTAATGTTAACTTCATTTTGATAATGTATAATGATGTGGAAATATACTCTTTTTTGTAATTTGAGCACTTGAATTTTTTTTGGATATATGACATTTTGTGTTTTACTCAACGTATTACATTCTGGTTCGTTTCTGGTTTTTCAGTCTCAAGGAATTTATCGGAAGTTTACTTCAGGTTTTGGTCTTAAGTAGGAAACCGAAGTTAACTTCCGGTATTTTCACTGACACAAAGATAGGATTTTTATGGTCCATGCTTACATCCTTTTACTATAAAAACATCACTCCTCTTATATTTTGCCATACAACAACACAAAAAATCAGAAAATGGACATCAAATTGAACATCGAATGAGTTGCTGAAATTGTCCATTTTCCCGGCCGTCTCGCGAATTCAAGACCACGGTGTACACCCCAATTGAAGAGGTACGAGAAACTTTGCAGGAACTTGTTTCTTATGGAGACGGTCGAAAGGTAGATAAGATCGAGTACCGCTCGCCATCAGTCGACAATGAAGGGAATTTGCAGTTCATGAACCGTGAACTGAAGAACGACGACGATTTACGGGCTATGTGGTCGACTTATCAAAGTTTTTAGGAGAAAGTTCCACTCTAGCTAGATGCGACTTTATCAAGAATCGTCGATGACATTATGAGGATGCTGCAACGTCCACCAGGATATTGATTTGTAATGTTCAATTTATGTTTAACTTTCAATTTGTCTTTGCTAAGTTTATGTATTTCTTTGTTAGAAAATAAAATGATTTTTTTTGAATTTATGTTATGAGCGAAACCAAAAATATAGTTCTGTTAGATTTCGGAAGTTAAGTTTCGGTTTATGGCAAAATACATCGATAATTGATGCGTTCGAAATATATTACAGACATCCAAGTTTTAATATGATGTTGTTGAAGAGTCTAGGATGCATGAGTTTGATAAAAGTGTCGGTAAGTTAGCCTCTATTGGCCGTAAGTAGAAGACTCATACAAGTTAACATGACAAACTAATAAAACTGTATATATCATATCTATAGTGTCGTATGTATTGTGTCATTTAGGAAAATCTCAAAATAACTTTTCCTTAGAATTTACAACTTTAATTAATTTATCATTTTAGCTTCATATCATACATATTATATATAATTCTCTAAATACATCTTAACTATAAAAGTGTATCAATCTTAAATACTAAGAATATTGTACAAACATTGAAATTTAAAGTAACAACTAATATATTAAAATATAAAATAGATTATTATTATTATCATTATTCTTATTATTATTATTTATTAGATATATGGAAACATAAAATGTGTAGGATAGAGTTAGTTAAGATTGATGGATGTGAATGTAAAAAAGTTAGTTTGAATATCTAACTAACTTCATCTCTAAGTAACTAACTTGTGGTAATATGCATGAGATGTATATATAGCATAGCATGTTCATGCTTTGTATTCAATTGATTAATCATAATAAAAATCTTAAAGAGACCTTGAGCGTTCTCTCTATCCTTATCTCTCATTCTTTCTTAGTCTCTATGATTCATTCACCTTCATCATGTATAATCATGTTCATCAATGGAGTGTGAGTTTTCAAACTCTAACATGGTATCATTCATCTAAGGGGGCCGTTTCATTCCGCTGCATGATCATCACCATCGCTATCGGTTTCATCTTGAAGGTGGTATAAGTTGCTTCAAGAAAGCATTTGTTTTTATATAGAATTTTGCAGAGAAAGAAAGCTTCAAGAAGCTTGGTGCAAGTTGCTTCAAAGACGCATTGATCGGAAATTTGCAGAAGAAGCTTGGATCATGTTGCTTCAAAGAAGCATCAGTTTTTCAATCTGAAAGTTGCGAACAAACTAAACCTTAAAGAAACTTCGTACCTTGCTTCAAGTGGCATCGATTCTTGTTCGAAAGTTGCAGAGCAAAGAATGCTTCAAAGAAGCTTCAGTTTTCAGTTAAGCCACTATCTTCTCTCTCCCTCACACTCTAAGGCTATGTTTGGGAGTTTGAAGGGGAAGGGAGAGAAGGGCTTTCAAAATTAGGAAGGATTGAGTGAAAAGAGTAGAAAGATTTTGCTTAGGAGGATTTTGGAGGTTTATTTTTCTTCATAACACCAAAAATCCTAATTTGGGGGAACTCAAAATTTTTATTTGAGGAGGGTTTTTGAGGGTTTTGGGGGACTTAATCAATTTGTTCAAATATAATTTTTTTGTTATAGTATTTTAAAAACTAAAAATACATTAATGATAAATATTATTTTATCATTCTAAAAATTTTTTTAAAAAAAGGTAAAAATTTCTTTATATTTTTTTAAAAACTTATTTTTGAAAGCCCTCCCTCCAAACTCCGAAACATAGCCTAAGCGATTCAAAACTGTATTGCAACCCAAGGAGCGAAATATCTCCGTCGTAATTGATCGCAACGAGGAAATCATCCACAAGTTCAAACACGGTGATTTTAAATGAAGATTAATCATACAAGCGATTCTTCCAACGTACTTCAGAAGACTTGGAGCAAGTCACGAACATCACACCATGGTGAAATCGAGTATTCGTCACTTAGAGGTAAGGTTTCACAAGAAACACAAAAACATTGCTTTATCTGAGTATTTTACATTTGTTATGAAAAGAGCGAAAGAAGTTCAAGAGGAACGAAAGACACTGAAGCTTTCACTCTCACAACGATAGAGTGTTGAAAAGGTTCAAAAATATGTGGCAATCTGTGGCTATGGGTCATCCTGCTACGTTTTCGACATCAAAAACGGATAATGAGTTGAGATATATGATACTTGATGATTTGGATCTGTTCCTGGAGCTTAATAAATTTTATAAGAGTGTTGGTAAATCTTGGAAAAGGGGTTATTTATTGTATGGTCCACCAGGGTGTGGTAAATCAAGCTTGATTGCTACTAGTTTTCATGGTTGCATGCTCGAGGAAAAGCATTGTATATTGATTTTGTGTAGAGGAAATATTATGGATGCGGTGGATTATACTGCTATCTACATACACTAAGTCTATAGGAGACAATTCATTGGTTGATAATCTTGCATGTCAAGAGGGTATGCACTTGATTATGAATTTATGCCTTCGAAGGATTCAACATGTTTCCAAATCTACTATGTGCTGATGGATGCTGCATGATTGATCGTAGAATGGGTCTATATGGTTATCAATTGAAATTCAAGCACTATTTTACATGGCTCGAGGTGTGCATTGCATTTGCTTAAGAAAGATAAGGAAGGAAAAGTTCATGGAACAAATTGTGTGATGCTTGAATGCTTTAACCTTTCATTTAGAAGCTATTTTGGTTGGATTTAAAGCAACTCAATGACGTATATCGATACAAACCGGAAGAGTACTCACACAACAAGTAAATAAGTTTAATGTGATGCACGATTCACTACACGATTTCATGCCTCGTTGTGGTGGTTATTTCATTGGCAATATAAGTCCGCTAGGATGGATTTAGTTGGTTTTGTCTTGTAGCGTTGCAATTTTGTCATGTTTGGCTACTTCGAGCAATCCCTGCAATCATGGATCCGATAGAATCGCGATGGGATGCATTAATTGGCGAAATGCCTGCAAAAATATGTTATCCAACACTTGAGAATCATGAGTGGAGGATCACAACAGACTGTGACCCCAAAAATACTAGATGCAGTTACCATAATGGAGGGTCTTCGCCAATTATTTTATGGCTTCTTATAGCTGCTTCAATCAAGAGGGGGAGGCCCCATATCGCGAAACGTGCACTTGACATTGCTGAGACAAGATTGTTGGATAACTGGCCTGAATATTATGATGGAAAGCATGGTAGGTACATTGGGAAACAAGCTAGGAAATATCAAACTTTGGCTGCAGTTGGATACTCAGTAGCTTGGATAATGTGGGATGATGTTGCATGATCCTTTCAAGTTTTCAAAGACAAGCTCAAAGTTGCACCTTGCTCTAACTATGATCTTGAGGGGGATATTAGATATATAGAAACATAAAATGTGTAAGATAGAGTTAGTTAAGATTGATGGTTGTGAATGTAGAAAAGTTAGTTAGAATATCTAACTAACTTCATCTTTAAGTAACTAATTTGTGGTAATATGCATGAGAACTCTAAGTAACTAACTTGTGGTAAAATGCATGAGATGTATATATAACATGTTCATGCTTTGTATTCAATTGATGAATCACAATAAAAATCTCAAAGAGACCTTGAGTTCTCTCTCTATCCTTCTCTCTCATTCTCTCTTAGTCTCTATGATTCATTCACCTTCATCATGTATAATCATGTTCGTCATTGGAGTATGAGTTTTCAAACTCTAACATTATTATTATTATTATATTATTATTATTATTATTATTATTATTATTATTATTATTATTATTATTATTATTATTATTATTATTATTATTATTATTATTATTATTATTATTATTATTATTATTATTATTAATAATAATAAAACCCTATCATTATTGTTGCATTTACTTGAATCTTATTCTCAAAGTTCATATGTAAGTCAGGATTTACAATTGGACAAAGTGTTTAGTGGCGAAAAAATGTGTGAGTAATTTAGATGTCTCAAAGCCTATAACAAAACAAAGGGGGAAGTGCACTATTTTTTGCAAGCTAGGTATGCATTAACACCTACAAAATCCTTGTAAAAATATTTTGAGTGAACTTGTTGGAGAGAATGTGGAGTATTCGACGGTTCAAAGAGGAGGGAGGGGTGAATAGATCTCTCAATTAAAAATTTCCTTGAAAATAATTTGATTTTTTTTTATCAAAAATTTAAAACAAAAATAATTTTACTTGAAAAGAACAACTTTTAGTGAATAGAGCGGCTATATTTATAGATTGGAGTTGACACGCAATACTTATACAATTCACTACACGATCAAGATTAAAACACAAGTTCAACCAAATATACAAATTTGGGTTATATTGAAAAATTGACAAAATTACGCAAGAAGTGTGATTTTACAATACCAACCCTATATGGATTATACAATCATAGTTTTCATTTTAATCTTCAACAAAACAAAATTAAAATTCTAATTTAAACGAAACAAATGTTTTTACAATTAAATCTCTACTAGAAGAAATCCTAATGGCATACAATTCTAGAAAGTGAATTTTTTAACCCACCCTATGTCCTTCTTATCCACTCCTGTGAAACTCTATTTTTGTCTCCGAGAAATTGGAAATAAATTTGGTTAGCACCTTATACAATGCAATTCGGGTTGGATGCAAACCGGAAATTTACTCTATATCACTACAACATTTGTTGTCTCTGGCAACACTTTTTAGGTAACGTGTAGAAATTGTTGCCTTAAATTCATATAGGCTGACGATTCTGTTGTTGTCAAAAATATATTTGCAACCCTTGATAATCGTCGCCTAAAATACTTTTGGGCGTTTATGGAGCGATACTCTTTTATTTTTGTAGCGATTGTTAATGGTGCCCTTAATCGCTTTGGGGACGATTGTAGAGCGTTAAAATATTATTTCTTTAGCAATGTTTGATAATTGTCCCTAAAATATTTTGGGGACATTTTTAGATTATTACATTAGTTCTAATAAAGGCTACATTTACGAAATGTTGTATAAAATTTTAGCATTATCAAATATTTGGTGGAAATCTTCCTCAAAACTTATGCACTAAAAACATTATTTTATTATATGTACATATAATGTATATAATAAATAATAAAATATAAAATATAACAATAATAAAAAAAACAAAACACAATTTGGCGATTGTTTTGCTTTGCCCCAAATTTGGTCCTTCACAGGAAAAAACACACGCCGTCACTCAAACACTTCAAACCTTCTCAACCTAGCCGTTAATCTTCAAACATTCTTTCTATTCAGTCACACCGTCAAATCTCGAACCCGACCACACACGATCCTCTTCCTTCGTCACCCATAACACACTCTTCACCATCGTTTGTTGATTCACCATCGATTCACCACGAGAAGAGAAAGCGCAATCGATTCACCTCTTATTTACCACTTGGAGGAAACACGGAAAGAAAGAACGAAGAAACCCATTCTTAAATCGTCAAACTCCAACTCTTCGTCAGCTCACCACCGTCATCCATCTCTTCATTTGTATTTGGTAATCTTTCTATTCTCAGATTATTGATTTGTGTTGTAGATTGTAAAATTAGGGGTTCGAAATTAATGATAATTTAGTTTCTACTATTATTGACTAATTAAGTGAATCCCTAATTTTTCGAGCTTTGGAATATATAAGAAAATTAGGTTCATACTCAAGAATGAATGTGATACATATGTTCTTCTTGTTACACATGATGTGTTACACACGTTCTTCTTTACAAAATTGAAAGATTATAGATTTCAATAAAGGCAAGACACATTACACACATGTATATACACTTCTTGTTGAATTGAAAGATTATCTGAGACTTCAATAAATGCAAGACACGGTTCTACCAAGTATTGAGAGCTTTGGTTCTCTCCCACCCAATTAACCACTTACTAATTTACGGATAAATCTCTAATTCGATATTTCCTTATTTATTTCTAGTAGAAACGAATTATGGCTTATAAATAAGAGAAACTATCAGAGAGTTATGGTGGCGATTAGAGCCTCTCCTCTTACAACAATTACTAATGAGAGGTGTAACGGAATGATCATAACTCCACTCTTTTTCAGCTCTTTTCATTCCCTTTTGTATTATTCCCATTTTGCAAATAGAAGGCGAGCGAGGCATCATTTCTATAATATCGGTGGGATACCAAGAAGAATGTAATGGAAGTATGAAGCAATTGTAACTTGTAAGTCTTCGAAAAATTGTAAGTATATTTATGTCCCACCTACAGTACTACTAAAACCTCATATGCATTTAGGGATAAGTGGTGGGATACTATTCCTAATGTTATACTGTTAACTTTTCCATATGATTTGACACTCCTATATAAGTTTAAATAAAGTTTCTATCTTGCTTGGATTTAGGACTTCTTCCCCTGCCACTCTTTTGTATTTCTTTTTTATTATATTAAATATTTTTGTTGCCTAGCTATAGATGATTTTTTATAGCTAAGGTGCCAACCTAGTTAAGAACTTTTATATCTTAGTGATGCCTTTGCACTTCAACGTTTGCATAAAAAATTCCCCACCTACCAATTTCAAAATAACATACTCTAACAACTTGTTAATTGAATACTAAGCAACTTTGGGCATGGACCAAGCTAGGACAAGAACAAGTCGGTAGACAAGTTGACTTTGTTTGCATGCCCAATTAAATAAAACTAAAACTACACTCTATTGTCTACCACCTGGTTTAATTCAAATCTAAAACAAAATAAATCAATACATCCAAATATTTATTTGAACAATTTTAATTGTTGTGACATAATCTAGTCTTCCTTTGTACTATTTTTATTTCCCATGAGTGCACTTAATAATGTTTCAGAGCATGAAATCCATGTACTTTATATTTATCTTTTCTTTTCTTTAGTTTAGTACAAACAAAATTTTTAGTTCTTTTTAAATATAAGTATAATTTTATTTTAATTACTTGAGGGTGAGTTAACCATATAATTATATAAATGTTGTGTGATGTGCGGGGTTCTCTGCGTCTTTCCTCATTCCCGCATTGTAACTCCATCTGCTAAGTCTAACCAAGTTCATCGCTGGAATCAAGTTAAAAGAACTTGAGTATGAGAACCCAGTCATTCCAATGCTTTACACCGTAGATGAGTTTGAAAGGAACAAAAATGCATATTATATTAGGCTGTGAAATGTTTGTTCATAATTAGAATGAAGATATTTGTAGGACCCATTTTTAGTGTTTGATGTTGAATTTTGGATCGATGGTAGTTGATATTAGGACTTAAGAAAGTGTGTTGATAGCAGTTAACGTGCTTGAATTGATCTAAAATTAACTCGTAAATAATTATACAATGTTAAATTCTATTATATTAATTAACTTAAAATATACAACATGAGTATTATGTATAAGTTTTTGATCTTTCAATAAAATATATATTTTTTTGGTATTAAAAAATCAAAAATCTTAAAGACAAACACATCATCGAAATTAACTTTTCAACAAGCAAACACATCATCCAATGGATATACATAAAGACAATCTTAAACTATCTCTTCCATGAAGTAACATATGTAAAATAGTTTAGCTCATTTATTCTATGTTTGTAATGCATGTTTAGATTAAAAGTTCACCAATTTATTCTATGTTTGGAATTGGAATGCATGTTTAGTGTATATTTATATTATAAATGAAATTGTTAGAATCACTATGCGTTTGTAAAAGCTATGTTGATATATGAACCATGTTATTTTTCCATCCTTTATATGAGAGAAAGAGTAATGTATAATTTATTTCATTTTAGAAAACCAAACATGATACAGAAGGATTGGGTGGAGTTACCTCCACACAGTCAAGGTTATAAGGACGGTGTAAATTACTTTTTGGATATTGCATTCACTAAAGGAATGGTTGAAGAAGAAGATATTTTGTGTCCTTGTTCTGTATGTTGCAATGATAGTTGGGAAGTAAGACATGTAGTGTATGACCACTTATGTAGTAAAGGATTTGTAAAGGGATACACTAAATGGATTTATCATGGTGAAGATGAGAGCCTTATGGATCTTGATGGTGATAGTGATGATGAAACATCATCTCATGATGATATCAATGGCTTGCTATTTGAGACATTTAGAGATGTTGCTGAAGGAGGTAGAGTACATGAAGGGATAAATGAAGATGCAAAGAAATTTTATAAACTAGTTGATGATGCAAATCAAGAGTTGTATCCTGGTTGTGAAAAGTTTTCCTCGTTATCATTCACTATTCGAATTTATTTGTTGAAATGTCTCCATGGATGGAGTAATGCATCATTCACTGCTCTCGTAGAGTTATTGAAAGAGGCTATGCCAGATTTGAACATCCCTGATTCTTTCAATAAAACAAAATCTATGATAAAAGATTTGGGCTTAGACTATAAAAAGATTGATGCATGTCCCAACAACTGCATGTTGTTTTGAAAAGATCATGAGAAAAGACTTTTTATGTGTTCAAAGACAGCCAATACATTGAGGTGGCACACAGACCATCGTTCAAGGGATGGGAAGTTAAGGCATTCGGCTGATGCCCAAGCATGGAAAGAATTTGATGCCAAACATTCAGATTTTACTCTTGAAACTCGTAACCTCAGACTTGGGTTGGCAAGTGATGGGTTTAATCCATTTAGGACTACGAGTCTTTCACATAGCACATGGCCTGTTGTATTAACAATATATAACTATCCGCCAAATTTGTGCATGAAGGCTGGAAATTGTTTGATGTCTTTACTTATTCTTGGACCAAAGTCACCTGGAAATGAAATTGATGTGTATTTGCATTAAAACATAGTCGAAAGATGTGTTATATGGGTCATCGAGTCTTTTTGGATTAAAATCATAGTTGGAGATCAAATTCAAGTTCTTTTGATGGAAAGCCAGAATATAGGTTTGCACCCTCCTTGCTAGATTCAACAATGATTTTAAAAGACTTAGAAAAGATCCCTGATGTAGTGGGGCAAAAATATCAGAAAAAAGGCCTGGTCCATGGAAGAAAAAGTCTCTACATTAAGGGACGAGTTTCAAGATAAGATTGATAGATTGCAAAATGCTTTCAAGACCGTAATACACAATGCAATCCTCAAATTAATATGGATTCAATCGAAGATTTGTTAGGATTATCTCATGGAGATGCTAACAGTTCTCCAAAGGATAGAAGACCACAAATGCATTCATCTACATTAACTCATGCTCCATGTCATGGAAAGGTAACCATATATACCAATATTATTGATTTATATTATTCTAATTATGTTATAGTACCAAAATGGTTGTTAATGTATGCAAAAAGTTGCAAGTAGTGACAACACCTAGAATAGAAGTAAGTGGTTGAAATTGTTTAAGTAGTGACAACACCTAGAAGTGGTTGAAACTGTTTCAGATTTGTTATATGCAAAAGAGAAAAATCTAAATTTTCAACTTTAGACATATAGAATTAAAGTAAAACATAGAGTATTTTTATGAATATTCCTGGTATGAGAAGATAAGTAAAGTAATATAAAGCCCACCCATGACATGAGATGTGAGAATATAAACAATGTGTTTTTCTCATTGTTTTAGTTTTTATTTGTGTGAGGTTTAATTCTTATTGATGTCTTAATTGTCCTTTGGACCAAAAATATTTATCGTTGATGTGTTTTGTTTGATTTTCTTATGCGTGATGTATCAATGAAGATGTTGAAAATGACGATATAAATGATGAAATTCAAGAGACGGCATAAATGATAAAATTCAAGAGGACTGACGTAGATGGCCAATTTCAAGAGGACGACATAGATCTAGATGATGAATTTCAAGAGGATGATATAGATGGTGAATTTCAAGAGGACAACGTAGATGAAGAATTTATGGAGGATGACATATCTGATGAATTTCAAGAGGACGATTTGGATGATTTACTCCTAGAAGACAAACTTGAATGAGTTGGATGATGTATTTTTTTTGGCTTGTAGTTGAAAGCATTAAACTTGATCGAAATATGGTGTTTGTTCTTTTGTTGAACTATGTTTTTAGTTATTTTACTAGGGTCATACTTCAAAGTATTAAAAGTAATGTTACGTTAGGCATTTTGTGTACTCGATACTATCTTGAATTAAAGTTTGAACTCGATTTTATTATAATACAACTTTCATGGATGTATGGTTTAAGTTATATAATCAATATTATTTTTGAAGCCAGTCATTATCGACTATATTATTTTGATAATAATTGCAAAATTGTATATTTTATGTGGACACTATAAAATAACAACCTATAAACTATGGCTACACTTCAAAATGATCTTCCTGATTCAGGTTTAAGGCAACGATTGTTAATTGTAGCCGCATTGGGCGCTTACAAAACGTCGCCTCGGAGGCCGAGATAATCGTCCCCTATTCCTTTTGTATAGGCGATGTTTCTCAAAAGCGTTCCCAAAAAACATTAAAAATGACGCCTCAAACAATAGGCAACGCCGCACAGGAGGCTTAGAAGCGTCCCCTATTTTTGTAGGCAACGATTTTTAGAGTTAAGCAACGTTTTCAATTGTTCTTTGGAGAGCCTAAATGTTGTAGTGACTGGAAATATATTTCTAGTATCGGGATGCACTTAATCGCACCAAAACCTTTTCCCTCCCCATAACAGCAAAATTTTAAAAAACAAACTCTCTCAAAACCCTCTCAACCATTCTCACCAAAATCATTTTTCTCTCAAACAATCAACACAAATCATCAAGCATTGCTTAAATACAACAAGTAAAGGAATCAATAAAGCAACAACCAACTCTCAATCAATCAATTAAGTGATTTACACATTTTTAGAGTTTATGTAAAATTGATTGAAATTAGTGAAATAAGGCTTTAAATGTGTTGTTTTTTGTAGTTTACATCATTAGGAGTCATTATAATACTATTTGTAAAAAAAATTGATGATTAATCCGTTTATTTTGAGGCATTTTAGATTTTGGGGGTGGGGATGGCCATTGCATTTCGCAGAGGAAGCGTAAGTTTATTTCGGATTCATGTGATGAACAAAACTGGAAATAAATTTGCGGTATTTGTCTGCATAACTTTTTTTTCTTCATTTTTTCCTCTATGAGTCATATGCTAACGTTTCGTTCTTTCTTCTACAGGAGATATGTCTGAGCGGGAGTCACGTTTGAGGCATGATCGAGTTACACAACATGCTTCTTTGCAGCGAGAGAGGAGTCGGCCACACGGCCTCGGAGGACTCGAGCCACACACCTCGTTGACATCTGGACAGGCTATGTCCGAAGCCTATTCAGCTCCTTCCGATTCTACACCTTCCACTTCTTCCTCCCGTAGCATACGGGAGTCTCCGGTACACCCTCCCCGCCTCCGTCACACCGCAGATGCACATCATCACCATCCTCACCACCACAAATTTTTGAGACGGGATCCACATCTACTACACAAGTGGTCCATCTGAGGTGAGACCTGATCCTTGATAAGTGCCAAAATGTAGTTATTTTGTATATACATTTGTGGCACTTATTCGTTCTATTGTTAATAATCGTTGAATAACCCCAATTTTTGTTGTAAATACGTTTTATTGTGTTTTGCGTACATAATGTACCGTTTGATAGTTTTGTATCTATTTTTGTAGGTATTTGTTGCATATTTGGAGCATGGAGGAATAAAGTGTCAAAGACACGGCTCCGAAGATGCATTTTTTGGGAAGAAAAACAGCAACTTTCGCGCTTAGCGCGGTAAAGTGGTTTGGAGCAATAAAGTAATAAAGTAAGTCGCGCTTAGTGCGGCTAGCGCGATCTGCGGGATTTTGTTTTATAAATACTTTTCAAAACAGATTTCTAGGTTATGGTTTTGGGGTGGTTTTTGATCCCCATTTCCGTTAACCTTCATTTTTGGTAGATTAGCTTAGAAAACAATATTAGGGCTTGCTCATGGATGATTGGGGGTGGATTGCTCTTCGATTGGCTTTGACAACTAGTGTAGATCTGTGGTTTATCTCTTCTCCTCTTTGTGTATTTCTCTTTTGTTGAGTTTGTATGTATTTCTACTCATAACTCTTGTATATTTATCGCCCTTGGTGTTATATAAAGCTTGCTTTACGCATTTGTGTTGGTAGTTATCTTGGGTTTTTACTCTATGTTAGGGGTTTGAGCTTTACTAGAGATAGATTGCTTAGATTCTTACCTAGGATAGTTATCTGTTAGTTTCTGAATACTAGAAATGGGTTTAGATCTAACATTCACTATAGAGTATCCGAACTTAATGCCTCTACGTTGGTGAAGTATGCTAGAGATGGTTATGGAGGTGACGCAGTTGACTCCTGTGTTGTTGAGATAGGCCAAACATGGCTATTGAGATGATTTAGGAGGATTCTCAATTTGGGTTAGAAATAACCAAGGTTGTGAGAGGTATGTGATGACACAGACGAGTATCGTAGGCCGAGTATGACATGGGTGGTAGATTTAAGTTTGTGACGGGTAGTTTACATTCGTTCCGGACAAGTTGTCTATCCTTTATACTTTTTGTTCATTTACTTTTTGTCTTTTATTTTCATTTCTTTTAATCTCAAACTCATTAACGGTAGAATTGTCGAACGACGAATCAATAACCAATCTCTGTGGACACGATACGATATAACCTAACCGGTATATATCACCCGGTAAAAATAATACCAACTCTTTGCTTGCCGCTATACGCGACAACAATCCTACACCCTCATCGATGCTTGGTGCAGTGCAGTCACCGAGGTTCTAGTAGGACTAGAGCACCAGTTCAAGAGACACCGGCGATAAAGGCGGCACTAGGCGACACCATTGCGGGCGACACGAAGGTCCCTCGGTCTGGAGGGGCCTTCTAACTTATCTGTGCTCGCTCTTTATTCCAGCCATATGGCCAGACATTTATGGGATGAAAAGGTACGAAAATTACATTTATGGATGACATTTATTAATTATGTTATATTATAAATAATATTATGAATTATAACAGTGTGTTTTTTCTTGCAGGATCGCGATACACTTAAGGTCATCAACCATGGGAGAAAAATCAGCAAGCTAACTCCCCCTCTCGAGCCATAGTTTGATGATCTACTATTGACTACAGGGTTGAGAGACTCGACCCTATGTGGATATAGCATGGTCAACTAGGGGATGACCAACATTTTTGTAGAGAAGTGGCACGAGGAGACGTCTTCGTTTTATCTATCACACAAAGAGATGGCGATCACACTCGATGGCGTCGCATACCTTCATCTGCCGATCAGAGGGCGGTTTCTGGATCATGATAAGTTGGAGAAAGACAAGGCGATTGAGATATTGGTTGAGAGGATGAGGGTTATCATGTAGGAGGCCCTGGAGGAGGTTGGTAAGACACGTGACAACCACGTGAGATATAGTTGGTTGAAGATTGTTTTTGATCATGAGATTTCGCGTGCTACTACTGCTGATGGTGATCTCGAGCAAGTTACACTTCACAGGGGGTATGCCATGAGAGCATACCTCTTGTATCTTGTTAGGACCCAGTTTTTTGGACACTAGTGCCACCTACACTGACATAATGTACCTCAGATTCTTTGCTGATTTAGAGCGGTCGTTGGGTGGAAGCTGGGGCTGCTTGGTTTACTTGTATACCAAGTTGATGAGGCTAGGTGGAAGAGGCGGATCATTGGATATGACTCTTTTGGCGGTATAAATTTTTCTCTTAGCTTCCTTTTTAATTATTTTGATTTTGAAACTAACGATATAATTTTGATATGTCGGGATGGATTCTACAACACTTCAAACAAATTTTAGGATGATCATTTGTTGAGGGTTATACTGAGCAGATGCCTCGTGCATGTGCATATGAGCCGCTTAGAGGAAACCAGGAGACACTTGTGTATCGGGTTTATTCGGACCAGATTATGCACGAGGACATCTACTTCGGTGCCTACGCCGACCACCGCGAGACAGCGACTTTTGATGAGGTGTCTCTATTTATAGGTTGGTTGGCATGCGGTACTCGAAAGATTCTGCTTATATGCTCGAGCGAGTGATGCGCCGGTTGGGTATACTCGAGATGATTCCTCGACATCCTACTTTATTTGCTCCTTCGACGGTGAAGAGGAGGGATATGGATGAGATTTTGAATCTTGAGAGTCATCTCGTCCCTGAGAAGGTCAGGAGTATCGTGGCTCCAGACGACTGGAGTTACGCGTACGATTACATGTTATGGTTCTTCAGGATTTGTCATCCATACCTGATACGGGAGGCTCTAGGGGACCCACCCAGGTCGGCTCATCAGGATATCTTGAGGAGGAGCAGGCGACGATGGATCATGCCTAGGACGTGCTGCCTAGGTGCCGCCATATCATGTAGCTTGCTAGGGATGACATCGACAAAGGGCTATTTCCTGACGGATCCGATGTCAGAGGCATTTTGGAGGCCATCATGGTGGAGGCTCGGGTGCCTGGTTCAGGGAGGCGTGGAGGAGCGCTTGAGGGTGACAAGCCGACTCCGTCATATGCAGTAGTTTATTTTGATTGTATTTTGACTTTGTTTTTTTTTTGTATTGTATATGATCTGTATTATGAATACTATTATTATGAAATTTATTTTGGATAATATTTTTGGGCTTTAATTCGATTTAAAAATATCATGATTTTAATTTGAATAACAAATGTAAATTCTAAAGTTATTGCTTATAGTTAGTTTTTTCTGCAAACTGTCAATGCCCAGAACCGATTTTTATTTCCGTTAATGAACCAGAGATATACTTCCGATTTCACTCAAAAATTTCAAAAAATAGTACGTACCGGAAATAAATTTCCGGTTTTGTGAAGGACATTTTGGGATTTTCACGGGGTGCGTCCTACCCTTATGGGATGGGTTAAGAAATTCACTCTAGAAAGCAATAAAAAAACAACATAACATGCAATGTTACGGGAGAGATGTTGGATTAATTATTTAATTAATCAATTATGGATTAACAATAATCAATTAATAGAAGTTTTTATTAATATTAATTATGTTCTATTGTTATTAAGCATTTAATGATGAATTATTTGATTGGGCTTTTGTCTCTGAATGACGGTCATGGTTGGACCATTAGGTTAAGTCCAATGAGAGGTCTACATCCTCAATGGTTAGTTATTTAAGCATTGCTCCATTAAACGATTAACATACTGTGAAAATCCTAAATAGCAATGAGAGTAGTAATCCTCTCATATTCACTTTCTACATCTAGAATCCTAAAAGGTACATCGACAATTTTTAGAATCCTATAAAATACCGTTTATATTATTATTGATTATTTTTTAATATATGATATACTATAATTTGTGTCTATTTCAATTTAATTAAATCTATCAATTTGTATTAGATGCAAATTATAGCTATTATAAAATTTATGAATTTGGTTTTATGGAATAAACTTTAGCAAATTGCATTCAAAACCGTTAGTTTGCGGCGCTTTTTACTTTCTTTCTAACGGCACTACACAATTATTATGCAATTCAACGTGAACCTATCATAGTGATACTAATTCTTATGCTTGAATTGAGGTTTGAATCGTTGATATGTGCCTCAGTTGTATAAATATTGCCATGAAAACTACAAGCAATTTCCACATATCCACAGTTGTGTTGCTGGATGATTGACTAGCAATATTTTTTGTAGTAGTAGTGAGTTTTTCTAAAGAGCAATTTTTAGAATTAATATTTTAATAGAATTAATATTTCTAATGATTTTTATAAATTTATTAAATTTTCTTTATTATTGTAAATTTTATATTTAAAGTCAATGTATATATCCTACTCTTGGATATATAACTAATTGCTACCTTAATTGTCATCAATTAAATCAAGGTAAAACGTATTATTTTGCAACCCGTGAGAATATAATTGACAGCGATGGATTATTAAATATTGGCCATTTGATTTAATTTCGTTGATTTTAATACAAAATAATATTTTGATAAAGTGAATGTAAGTATTGTTGAAACTAGGTCATACAATCGCCGAAGTAGTGCTGAGACGCGTTTAAAATCTACCCTATATTTAAAATGATGTTTCATAAAATATATAAATATTCTATCTCAGTAAAAATCATATATTATGATTGGAGTTAAATTTCACCTTTTTAAATTCTCCTTCTATTACAGTAATATGATATTGTCTCTTACTACTCTTCAAATGTAGATTTTGTGTGGCTTAAATTATAAGTGTGCATATATTATGATACTATCTTGTAAATAGCTTGATCAGTAAACAATAGCATTATTTGTGTGTGGAGAGAATAAATTGGTTTCAGAAAATTTATGGTGGATATTCCAATCTTTTAGTCAAATAATTAGCATTACATAATCAAACTATTTTGGCTGAATATTCCTTAATATAAATTGTTATTAAATAATTGATTTTAATATTATATTATAATTAATTATTTTAATATTTTATGATTTTAGAATAAATTTAAATTTCATATGTATCCAAAATTTTCTTATATAATAAATTCAAAACATCCAAAGGATGTAAATATTGTGTTTTTGAATTTATAATAATTTTATTATTAAATAATATATTGTCTAATTATATGCCTTCTCATTGGTAAAATATGATAATTATCTTGAATTATTCTAAAGACAATTTAATAATTTTATCTTTGTATTATGTTAATATAAAATATGGATTTATATTTTGATATAATGATTTATCGCTGATTTATGAGTTTGAGAAGACACCGTAATAACGTACTCCCCATCAAAATATTCACTAACCCTATTTACAAGGATGATGAACGTGTCACGTTTTCTATGAGGTTAGTTATAATTTAATTATTATTTTTAAATCTCTTCTGACTAATATAAAATTGCATGTAAGGAATTTCTTAAAATATTATGCACTTCCTTTAAAAAATTTAAAACTATGCAATTGTATATAAAAGTTAAGCATTGTTATTTTCCAGAATAATCTAAAATTAAAATTCTGTATTTATTTTTATAAATTGATTTCTTGTTATGTACTCAAATAAATAAATAAATAAATAAAATCTAGTTTTATGAGTATAATAAAATTTTATTATTTTGAGAATTTTATTATGAAAAATTAAATAATTATTATTAATTTGTATAATTGTAATCTCACCTATTGTGGATACAATTATATAAATTTTCCTATCTTGAATAAAATATAAGTATTCTTGATTCATACGATTGTAACCCACGTATTGTGGATATAATTATACGAATTTTATTTTATAAAATTATTAAATTTATTTTAATTATAATAAATATTATATTGATAGTAGTTATATTCTGTCGGTATATTATTATTAATATAGTTTGTGTTGCTCAATGTATTTGAGATTTGTGATGATGTAAATTGTTGTTCAAGTATTTTATTGGTATTAGAATTTTGTGATATAATATGTTTACATTGTTATATTTCTTATTTAGAATTGTTGAAATTCTTATTTGAGAAATAAAAAATTATTTTTTATGACATGTAACACATTATGAAATTCAATAATTTATTTTCAATATTTTTTGAATTTCAATTCTCTAAGTATTATGTAAGTGGTAGACATACCCTATTGATATGACGTTACTTGACATCATAATTGTGTGATAGATAAAATAGTTGAATATAGATTTAAAATATTTTCTAAACTCTTGAGTTAATAATTCAACTATTATTATCTATCAAGTGGAAGAATTTAACATGTCAATTATATTAAGAATGACAAACAAATATTATTTATTTAATATAACATTATTTATGGAGACTTATATATTGAGGATATTATAGTCATATGTTACTAATAAAAGTTTATGATTATTTATGTTATATCCTCAATAATAGTTAAAATTAAGTCTCATATTTTTCCATACGTATAACATAATATATTTCTCAAATGTGTGATTATAATTGTAACATTTGAGATTTGAGTGAGTTATTAAGATGTTGTATATAATCCTACATTTGAAATTATAGGAATTTAATCTCACTCATGTGATGATAATTTTGTTTTATATAATTACCATACTATATTATGTGAAGACTATTTTGTTTATGAAAAATCTTTTAAGAAAATTATTTGTTATAAGGAGATTTTACATTATAAATGTAAGTGAAAACAATCTCTTTAATTCTAAATACAAAGTTTATGGTTGTTGGTTGGTGATTTCGATGGACAAGTTGAACTTGAAATAATAGGCTTTACTATGTTGGGCTCGTAGTCGAATGTGGAAAAGAAAGGTCCAATTGCTATGTTTTTGCTAGAAAAGAAAGAAGATTCGAATTGGCTTTTACCGTTGAAGTTTCAAATTCGGAATGGGAATTTTATATCTATAGCAAATGAGATTTTGAATTCAAATATGGGATGTTGTTTCGTTGAAGGACGCGTGGAAGCCGGGGAATTGGAAGACATGCAATGATCGAACGTGGCATCATTTTATAATAAGACCGTTAAGGTCGAATTAATATAAATAGGAGTCTTAGTGTTAGGATTTCGTATGTTCATTTTGTACAAAAAAAACTCATATATACTCAAATTACCAAGTGTTAGGGAAACAAGTTTTGCAGAGCAATGTACATATATAAACACCATCTTTACTTTCGAATTAATCAAAGTTTCTTTATCTTTTAAAGTCATTCAAATTTCAGTTTATCTTTTTCTCTTTCCAGTCAAAAATTATATCCTTCAAAGTCCGAACCTTTTTCTGTGATTATTTGACTGTCTAGATTGGCTTTTGGCATGAGAACGTCATGGAAAAGTGATTCAGATCAAAATAGATTTCATGAGTTATGACGCGCTAAGAACCACCATAAAGCGCTTAAGCAAATTCACTGACTCTTGTGTTGTAGGTCGCGCTTAGCGCCACCAGGAGCAGGCTTAGCGCCAAATGTTCTATTTGGGTCGGGCTTAGCGCAACCTGGAACTAGATTTTATTTTCTTTCTTAATTCCAAATGCAAACTTCATATGTTCTAACATTCCTAGACAGTGTTTGAGATGTATTTGATGTAGGAGCTTGTGGTGTAAATACATATGACACAATACTTCGATGTTTTACGTTTGAATACCCACATATACATTCCTTTTGCTTGCTTTTTAGGTCTAACTCCCTTTTTGCAGGTTTATCTTGAGTGGAATGTGTATACATATATTCCTTTGCTTGTGCGCATACGCGTACATTCTATTGTCTTCTTGCGTGGTTCTCTTGCTGGTGTTATTGTTTCGAATGCGTATGAACGCGTATTCCGTGTTTTTTTTATACCTTTAGCACTTCTCACTGGTTTACTCTTATTGCATGGCTGCAGTACTTGAAGTTTTCCAGAATGTTTCTTTAGCTCGCAGTGCTCTTTGGATTCTATATCCGTTTGGTAGTTTCCTAGATATCATGAGAAGTAGGGCTTTACAGTTTTCTTTTGCCATGAGAAGTAGGAATAGAAATGCATGATGGGGCTTCCATAGTCGAAGCATGTTCAGGAACCCGTCTGGTTTATTTAAAGACCAGTTTAGGGCGCTTCTGCTTGCTAATTGTGTTTGGTTTGTTTAAAGTCTTCATCCATGCATAGGGAGACACTTTTCATTGTGTTTACAATTGTGCTTGCATAGGTCAGAAGTGGTTAGGACACCCGACGTGGCACCACCAAGCAAAGTTCTGCTTTTTATATTTCCTACTATCGAGTCATTGATATATGGAAAAGTGGAAAGGGTCGGTAGTTGTCCCCCGCAGTTCTTGTCCGTGTCTTGTATGGTGCATGTGAATCATGTTACTATTCCTATCGAGTCGATTACAAAAGTGGACAGAGTTCCCTATTTTGACTCTCCACTCATTCTCGGGATTCGCATTTACTGCAGAACTCGCATAATTTGCTCCGTAGGCTATGCCTGCAATTGTTTGACATCTGTTTGCGCATTGCATTGATTTTGTGCTTCTGCCAAAGCACTTGATTGCTTCATCCCCTTGCATCCCTTGGTTTTACAACCAAGACAAATATAGGATAGCTTTCCCTTAGGACTGCTCGGTTAGGATAGTTCTCGAGCCTAGACATTAGGATTTACATCCTTTGCATGTTGATATAGGTAGAGATTCTCTTACATCCTCAATCATAGGTCCAATATTTGCATGACAACATTAGGGTTAGTATTAGCTAGTCTCCCTTTTGTTTTTCTTGTTTCTTTTTGCATCCTTGCATGTAATTAAAACTAAAACTTGCTTTCTTTTTCTTTTGAAAACAAAACACTTAATAATAGTTTGAACTCCTTTTTCAAGGTAAAAGAAACCAACCAAGACAAACTCTTTTCGCCTATAGGTGCATTTTCTTTTGTGTTTAAAACCTTTTTCATAAGTAAAAAACACAAAACCCACCAAAGCAAGTGAGTCGAACTACGACGCTCTGACTTTCCCATTGCATGCGGGAATACTTAGGCATCTTGTCACGTGGCTCGATCAAGCACAACTTGTAAATACTTCCTTATTTTCCCCGTGGTTTCTTTATTTTCCATTTCTTTTGCATGCATTGTAGCGTTCGAGCATAGATAGATATAACACACCCTTTAGCTAGAAAATAGAAGTGGATACCGTAGAGTACTACGGGCGTGTGGGGTGTTAATCCATTCCTCTCATGTAACTAACTCCCTTACCTAGATTCTCTCGATCTCTCAGTCGTAGGACCGCGATTTCTCCCCTTCAGTTTACTCGATGTTTTCCTTTCTTCGTCGTGAGATAAAAGACGTTCGATGGCGACTCCATTGATATACCCCTATCAGTCAGAAGTTCAGTCGGGTGGTTTGACCATTATCCAAACAGATATGACATCCAGCTCAGTTGGCAAGGAGGCGCGCGTTTGACCGGGAGGGCTGGGTTCGATCCCGGCTCCTCACATTATTTTTAACCCTTGCAAACTAACACTTTTTCTATTTTTCTTATTTTATTCTCAATTTCTTTTCTATTTTAATTTCCTTCTAAATATTTTTTAAAATACAACAAAAAACACAAAAAAATATATTTTCTTCTTACAAATAGGTCAGAAAAATCTTTATTTAATTTTTTATCATTAAAAATTTTCTTTTTTCCTTTTATTTTAATCAATTATTAATTAATCATTAAATTGACTTTTAATTATTATTCTACACTAAAATCTATCCACAAAATTCCAAAAAATGTTTTCTTTCTTATAATTAGGTTTAATAACCCTAAAAGTATTTTTACTATTTTCCAAAATATTTTCACTAACATTTTTCTTATTATTCTGATTATTTGTTTACTATTTCGCATTTACAATTGTAGAAAACGATGTATAGGTCGCAAGGTTTATTCGGTAATGGCGTAGATTTATACTTTCTGCCTTTACTTTCCGCACCTATATTATGTATTTACCCCAAAGCCATGTAATAACATAGGACATTTACTTTCCGCACTTTATTTTTCTATACATATTAATTGTATAGTAACTAGGGTTTGTATGGCAAGATAAAATCAACCCTTAGATCACTCTAATTCAAGATTAATATATCTGAACTTAACACACTTTGCACACTTGCACCCCCCTTAGGGTATCCTCTCTTGTTGTCTTTCGAATACAATGGTTATGTCCCTTGAATGTAGGGGTACCATTAGCAAAGACGCTTACGAATAACATCATCATAGCCCCTTCGATACAAATATCATAGTCCCTTGATGACCCTCGATGTTTCCTACGAATATATGATCTCGTCCCTCGATTGTTGCCTATGAAAAGTGATGATCGTCCCTAATTGCTAAAGGTATCCTTACATGTTTCCTTGATGACCATACGATGACCCTTGATTGTCCTTCACATCCAAAGCGAATAAAGTTACCTACCAACTAATGGTATGGATAGCCTTATTCTAAAGGAGAAGGAAAAATAACATGGAAATGACCATTCTGAGTAGGTAAATAAGACTCTATTGCTTTCTCCAATAAAAATACTTTTCACACCTCACACTTTTCAAAAACTATCTTTTCAAACACTTTGTATACATTCCAACTAGAATCATTACAAAGTTAAACATTTTTCAAACAAACATTGCCGAACACTTCGTATACATTTCAACGAGAATCATTACGAAGTCAAAGCGAAATGTCTTTCAAAATACTTTTCAAACTACACAAACATGGAAAACAATTTTTTAAAAGTGAGCTAAGCAACTAAGAGCCCGTAGATAACTATGGATGGAAAAGGTGCTAATACCTTCCCTTTTCATAATTGCCTCTCGTACTCAGAATCTATCGAAGGTCTTTTCCTGTTCTTTTCACCTTCCCTTTATTGGATAAAAGAAAATTCGGTGGCGACTCTTGCTATCCACAACATTTGAAATAAAAGTAAAACAAACAAGTTAGTTCTTCCACCGTGTTACAAATACGTAGGCACAAGGTCTCACCCTTGGCAAGCATACTTCTTTCTCCTTAAACCACCTAAACTTAGTTACCCTTAGATCCCGAGCTACAATTGCTCGATTCCCTCTAGGGTATATGTATGCAGAATATTGCGATGATCTTTGCGAGCATAATCTTAATAAACAAACTTAGGTTCCTACCCAACTTACCTTCTTAATCCCAAAGTAGAAAGTTTCCCAAATAGCATAGAAAATAAAACACAAACACACAAAAGATCCTATAGAGTACTATAGATACATAGGGTGCTAATACCTTCCCTTTGTATAACCTAACCCCGGACCCAAAGAATCTCTGTCTGTGCCAGACCCATTGCTCATTATCCACAGACATAAGGCATTTTACATTCTGACTCTTAAGTTTAGAAAGGTTTATTTTATAAATGTTGTTCTTCCTTTTACCATTAAAGAAGATTGTTCCATCTTTCTGAGTAACATCTTTGCAGGACTTTTGATTAAAGATTATATCATAACCGATATCACTTAATTGACTTATGGATAACAAATTATGCATTAATCCATTTACTAATAGAACATTACTTATAGAGGGTAAAGAGACGTTACCAATCATTCTAGAGCCAATGATTTTACCCTTTTGATTACCTCTGAAACCTACGTAACCTCTAGCTTTAAGTTCCAAACTTTGGAACATCTGCTTTCTTCCCGTCATGTGTCGAGAGCATCCAGAGTCCAGGTACCAAGACTGGTGTTTCAACTTTGTTGTTAAAGACATATGAAACATATACTATTTTTTCCTTAGGTACCCATATCTTTTTGGGTCCTTTCTGGTTAGTATTACAACGGTTCTGTTTGAACTTTGTTTTAACATAAGATTTAGTATAATATGATTCACTAGTGTATTTTATGTCATGTGGGTGATGATAAGTAAAGTGAGAGGTGTGTATTTAATGACCATATCATCTATTTCAAGATAAGGTTTTTCATTTCTAGGTGACACATATCCTAAACCTCTTATACTATTTCTGCTGACTCCATAGATCATTGAAGCCATATTTCTCCTATCTATGCTTTTAGTAAAAAATTCTTGAAAACCAATGTCATATTCTTTTATAATTTTATCAGAGTCACTTAGAACTTCTGAAACAGATTTTTCTTGAGCTTTTTGTAATTCATCTTTAAAAAGAGAGTTTTCATTTCTAGTTTAAAAATAGTTTGTTTAAGCTCAGAGTTTTCTGTTTCAAGTTTCTTAGTGTCTTCAGAATCAGATGCAAATTTTGATTTGAAGTTTCTGATAGTTTTCAAGTATTCGGACATAATTTACTTCTTTCGACTTTAGAAGTTGAAAACACGTGGAACCTCCAACAAATGATAGCGGGTTATCAAATCGAGTCGCCATCGAGCGTCTTTTATCTACGAGGAGAAAGGGAAACATCGAGTAAACACGAGGAGAAATCACGGTCCTATAACCATGAAATCGAGAGAATCTAGGTAAGGGAGTTAGTTCACGGAAGGGATTAGCACTCCACACTCCGTAGTACTCTACGGTATCCACTTTCTATTTCTAGCTAAAGGGTGTGTTATATCTATGCTTAATCGCTAATCATGCATGCAAAGAAAAGAAAATAAGAAACCACGGAAAAGAAGGAAGTATTTACAAAGTTTGCTCGATCGAGCCAGTGACAAGATGCCTTCGTATTCCGTGCAATGGGAAAGTCGAGCCTGTAGTTAGGCTCACTTGTTTTAGTGTGTTTGTGTTTTACTTGTGAAAAGGTTTAAACACAAAAAGAAAGAGAGCGCGCAAAGCGAAAAAGAGTTGAGTGTTGGTTGGTTGTTTTTACCTTGAGAAAGGAGTTTAAACCATTATTAAGTGTTTTGAGTTTGAAAAGAAAAGAAAGCAAATTTTAGTTTTATTCACAATACAACATGCAAAACTAACAAAAAAGACCAAGGGTAGACCTATGATCGAAAATGAGGAATCTCTACCTATGTTAACATGCAAAGGATGTGAATCCTAAAGTCTAGGCTAGAGCCAAACCTAACCAGGGAACCTGCAGGAAACAAACAAACAAATATACACAGATCACAAGTAGAATTGCCCTAAGCGGGTCTTTAAATAAACCAGAGGGTTCACGAACATGCTCTGATTTCAGCCCCATCATTCATCTCTATTCCTACTTCTCATGGCAAAAAGCGTAAAGCCCTACCTCTCATGATATCTAGGAAAGGCTGTGAAAGCAATAAGCGATTGTAGCAGTACCAACAGATATAGAGATAGAAGGCACATGAAGCTAATGAAATGCTCCGGAAAACTTCAAGTTGCAACCATGCAATAAGAGTAAACCGGTGAGAATAGCTCGGGCATCAAAGCAAAGAGGGTCGGCATGGCATGTGGGCAACAACGTGCGAAGAGGTTAGACCCAAAAGCAAACAAAAGGATGTACCGCGTGGGTGTACAAAGACAAAACACACACAATAAGGAGTTAGACCCAAAAACAAGTATAGAAATGCACACGTGGGTGTACAAATGCAAAACACTGCAAGAAGAGTTAGACCCAAAAAAAGCAGACAACGGATGTATAGGTATACAAGCGTAGCAAGCTGCGGAAAGGAGTTGGACAAGAGGCAAGTACAAGGACGTATACGTGGTGTATGAACATGAAAACGCAAAAAGGAGTTAGACAACGCAAGCAATGGAAAAGTGTGTGAATATCGGCGAAAGCGAGCCGCATATGTATGCGTCGTGCGTCCACGCATAAAAGTGAGTGACGCATGGCAACATAGCCAAGGGACTCATTTCATCATCGAATCAAAAAACCGGAAAAAATAAACTAGAAGGGCGGCGCTTAAGCCCCGTCGAAATTGACCAATCAGCGTTTAAGCGGCTCGGGTGGCGCTAAGCGACCTGCTTTCTTGAAAAATTATTTTGCACCGGACCACTGTTTGTGATGTTTTCATGCCAAGTGATCATAGGTTTGACACTTATTCCAATGCTCATGTATGCCATGTTATGCATGAACATGTATAGGAATGCAAGTTAACGTTATGGTTCCAATGCTTATATGCACTAAGCTATGCATGAATAAATGCGATGTACGCAACAGCAAACAAGAGCTATGATGCTTATGAATGAAGAGTCAAGAACATGAACATGCGGGGATGCTAAAGGAGGAATGATAATTTCGATGCTGTTTGCAAGGTTATGAGCGAATACATGCGGAATGCGGCGATGAATCAATAGTTCCCATGCTCATTATGTAATGTTATGCATGGACATGCCAGGGAATGCAAGTGATGAATCAACTTTCCATGTTCATGTGACAATGTGGTGCATGGACATATGGAATAAATCAACAACTCCGCGTTCTCGCGTAATGAGCTATGCATGAACAAGCTGGGAGTCAATGCAAAGGAATTTCAATGCTCATAATACAATGCTAGGAATGAACATGTGTGGAAGGAAAGAATGAATCATTCTAATGTATACGATGGAGGTCAATGCATGATTATGCTTATGATGCAAATGTGTCATCGACCTAGTGTTCCACATGCAAAGTACCAGCAAGTGGGCGTGCTATGAGGCAATCGAATTTCATGTCAAATCCTAAATGAAACATTGCGACACTTGGAATGCGAATGAATGAACTATGTACAATGGACAATGCACATAATGATCAGGCTTTAATGTACATGTCGAAGGCAAATTACACCTCAGTCACCATGAATTGGTGCAACGAAACAAGCTAAATGTTCCCAATGCACGCGCATGCGGTGGATGATGCAATGTGCCAATTTCTGCGGCTTATGTCGGGAAACAAATGCATAAACTACATACATCTATGCTACAAATCCTCCTTCCGACACAAATAAGGCGGCAAAATCCAATTCAAATCAAAGGAATCCAGGAGTACAAGTTCAAGACCTAGAATCTACATTGGTGCTTTGTAATTTCATTGTTGAATTTCAAGAAAAGTCGAAAGTTCAAAAGCGACTTAAAATAAGTGATTATTTGAACCTAACACTTACTTGAACTTGAAGATTGAATCAAATTGAAGAATTCCTTGTGCTCTTCAAAGAAAATACCAAATCAATGAGGAATTGTTGATAAACTTGATTAGACTTGAATCCTTGAAGAGAAGCTTGAAATTCAATGGAGAATTTGGAGAAGAAGAAGAAGAAATCTTGAATCTTGAACTTGAAGAAAAACAAAGATTAAACCGCTCCTTCCATGTCAAATGTGTGTAGATGGAGAAATGCTATGATTGAAATAAAAGAAGCTGCGATGGAAAATCAAAATTGAATTAACCAAGCTGCAGGAGAAAAATTTGGTGGTGCACGTGGTGGGTGGCTGACTGTGGTGGTTGCTTGGAGAAAGTTGAAGTTTGAACTTTCTTGAGTTTTTGTACTTTGGAATTTGAGAGGATTTGAGTGTGTTTGGTAGTGGGAAATTAAGCAAATGAATGTGTTGTTGTGATTTGTGAAGAGGAAATCTATTTATAGCTTTGGATCCTATATCAACAAGCTAATTATGATTATCCTAATAATTTTCGTAATTAATCCAAAACAGCCAAATCCGTGAGGAATCAGATCCGAATGTAAACAAAATTAATAGAGATGAAATTTTGCTTGCGTGAATCAAAATCCCGACTTGATCCGATGAATGGTTAAGAAAATAGAAATTTTTGAAGTTTCAATTTCGATTTTGGACCACCGACACGATGAATTTACGCTCGCTCTCTGATGCCTCAGTGAGGATCTTCTGATCGAAATTTACACTTGCGTATCTCTTGTACATTTGAAGCTAACAAGATTTGTGAACTTTGGCACGGTCCGTCCGTTTCGATGAAAATCGAGTGAGATATGATTTTCAACCTCACGCATGGATGAAAATTGCTGAGTTCGGCTCAAAATCAAACTCGGAGATTAAAATTCTGGTACCGATCGGTGGGGAATTAGCTCTCGAGTTGCAAATGGAAGTTGTGAGACCTTGATACAGAATTTTAGAAATCGGTCCCGCTCGATTCCGAGCTTCAGCTAAGAGATAAGGCCTTTTGGTGAGGCAAAACACGGTTCAGCACTAAAATCAACTTGATATGCTGGAAAAATGACTCTTTGAGACCCTTCCTCACAAAATCCGTTCTTGACTTCAAGCGGAAGTTGTAGATAAACATGAGGGGGAATGCCAGTCGAGCATCAACATAAAATACTCAAGGAGTAAGAGATAAGCCTTAAGGTGGTCAAAATGCTTGCCGAAACCGAAATTCACTTTATTGAAATGAACTCTTTTTGGGTGCCATTGGAATACCTAGAATATGATATTCCTTATGATGAATGCTAGTATGTGAATACACGTATGTTTATGCAATCAATCATAAGTCGGGAATCTGCGAAGGAGGAGTAAATTTTGGGGCTGTGAAGTTAATATCAAAGTTAGGAAATACCTCTTGATGTCGAATCCGATTCGAGGAATGCGGGTTGTCGACTATGTTGGCTATCAAAGCTATGTTGGCTTTTTCATCTTCGATTCAGTAGAAGCTTGGAGGAATCAAAGATCATCCGATAGCCATAAGACTTTTCTTCTTTTCTTTGTCAAATCTCTTCTTCAACTTCTCTTTTTGGCTTAGGACAATCGTTTTGTATTGATTGGGTTCCTTGCATTCGTAATGAGACAACTTATTTAATTCTTGTCTTTTTGTATGAGGAGGATGAATAAGAGAAATTGCTAGAACTTCTTAGATTACGAACTTCTCTATACGTTTTCTACAAGTGTTGTACTTTCTTGGAAGCAGAGATAACTTATCTTCTTTTGATGATGATCCTCGAGGAGTTTTCTTCTTTAGCCTAAAAGCATTAGAATCATATTTCTTTTAGATTTGAGCAAGAGACTTACCTTTCTTACGGGCCCATCTTCTTATAATTTTATCTCGTGACTTCTTAATGGCGAGTAGGATTCTTCGAGTGATCTTGTTCGGATCTTTAGCAAGCTTTAGTGTTGTGACCATGGGTCTCCATTTCTTGGGTAAACTTTTGATGACTTTCTTTACATGAACTGCAATAGAATATCCTTTGTCCAACACTTTTAGAACCCATTGCAATTTGAAACGAACATGGCTTCAGCAGTTTCATCGTCCTCCATCTTGAATGCCTCGTGCTTACGAGGCTAGGATTTTTGTTTCTTTGACACATGTGTTTCCTTCATGTGTCATCTCAAAGAGTCGAATGTTCTTTGTTGAGTCTCTGTTGTGATCTTCTCATCTCTGGCACTTAGGAGGACTGTTTTGTCCTTGTGATGATTTTATATTCTGCATTGTTGATCGACATTTCTTTCTTTCGATCTTTTTGGTACGCTTGCGTCAAGCTGGGTGATGTAGCCATGTTACCATGTCCCGAGATCAGCATCATGATCCATAAAGAACTCTCGATTTTTTCCTTCCGATGTCCAAAATTTCTCCGTCAAACATTAGGGGTCTTCCGTTGATTATGTCTTTATCGTCATAGTGGTCATTGTTGTTGAATTGTTCTTCCATTGTGTTTTCAAAATCGGATCTTTTATCGACGGTTAAGTATTAACACCGGGGACCGGGCACTTTGATGCCAATTGAAGGTTAAAAAACACAAGAAAGGGGTTTGAATTGGGTTTTAAAATTAAAACAAAGAGACACAAATATTTTTATCCTAGTTCGTTTAAACTCAAACTACTTGATCCACCGTCAAGGTGATTGCCTCTCTCAATGAGGTCTTAATACACTAATCAAATTTTGATTACAAACACTGCTAATGCTTATACGCGTATTCCAGATCTAACCCCAACTTGGTTTCTCAAGGTAATAATCGATTCTGATATAATAATATGTTTAGCAATGCTTAGTAAGCTTTATCACAAGCTGTGATGTTTACATAATATTGACACAAAAATTATAAAACAACTTTTGAGTAAAAAATCGATGAATACTTTTAAGTTGTTTTTGAGGCGTGAGATTGACAGAAGCGATGATGAGACCTCTTTAAATAGGCATAGCTTTAAACCATTGGGAGTCACCATAATATGAAAAAGGAATGTTGATAAATGCATTAAGTGCTCCTTGCCAAATACAAATCTTGTTTGCGACCATTAGTTACTTTAATATTTCCATTTGTGAATCTTGTAACACATCGTAACTAAGGTATGAAATGCAGCGAATATAAATATCGAGTTTGTAATCCAGCATAGCGTGATAATCAAGACTTGTTTTCAAATGCGTATCTTTCTTATGAGTTCTCTTGAGTGTCATTCTTCTTTATCGATCGAACTTCTTCTTCCATCGAACTTCATACGTATATTTCGATAAATATTAGGGTAAAATATTCTATAAAAATATTTATTAATCAAATTCGAACATGGATATCATCATAATTGTATTTTTATCATAAACTTCTTAAAAGGCGTGAGAACCAAACTATGTTCTAACAATAAGGACTGTGGGCTTCTTAAAAGCATCCCCGAACAAAGCACTCCTCTCGGAGATGAGACATGAATC
>CM038795.1:42518793-42658793 GCA_021764765.1 Vicia sativa
GACTTTGTAGGATTTTGTATCCAAATGCGGATAGCAAGAAGCCACCGACTTTTATTTTATCAATTAAGGGAAGGTAAAAGTAACGAAAAAGACCTTCGTTAGATTACGAGTTGGAGAATGGTTATGAAAAGGGAAGGTATTAGCACCCCTTTCCATCCGTGATTATCTCTGGCTCTTAGTGCTCTAGATCACTTTAAAAATTGTGCTACGTGTGTTTGACAAAATGTTTTGAAAGGCATTTCGCTTTGACTTTGTAATGACTCATGTAGGAATGTATACAAAGTGTTCGGAAATGTTTGTTTTGAAAAGTTTGAACTTTGAAAAAGAGTGTGAGTGTGAAAAGCATTTGTTTGAGCAAGCAACTAAAAGACTTATTACCCACTTTCGAATTGGTGGTTTTGTTGTACTTTTACGTTCCTTTAGAATAGCGCTAGCCATACCATTAGTTAGTAGGTAGCTCCATTCGTTGGATGGCGGGACATTGAGAAGGACATCGGATGGTCATAAAGGCAACTTGTAGGAAGTATCCTAGCACATTCGAAGGGACTATCATCATTTTCGTGGCGACAATCGAGGTCAAGATCATGTATTCGGAGCGACATCGTGGGTCTTATGATCTTTGTATCGAAGGACTATGATGATTTGTTTGGAGAGCAGCGGTGCTAGAATACCTCGTTCGAGGACATGACCATTTTGAATCGGCATCAGAGAGAATTACCTAAAAGTGCGTGTGTGAAAGAAGTGTGTTGAATTCGGATATTTTATCTTGAAGATTAGTGTGAGCTATGTTCATTTTTATCTTGCCATACCGCCTAGTTACTAGCAATTTATAAGTGCGAAAGTAAAATGCGGAATGTAAAATGCGGAAGGTAACCTCTGCTATTACATGGCTTTGGGGAGGCGGATACATAATTTAAATGCGGAAAATAAAGTCCTAAATTAAACTATTACATCCCATGAGCAATTACATTATTGAAAATAAAATAAAAAGCGGAAGAATAAATGCGAATCGGATCAACTTTGTGAAGGATAAGAAAATCGGAAAATGCATATGAATCGAACAAGAGAAAAATGTTAGAAAAATGCAAATTTTAATATGGAAAAATTAATACATCTTGAAATAAGATAAATAAGCTAAAATAATTTTTGGGATTTTTAGAAAAAATTTAATAATTAAAATGCAATTAAAAAGTGATTTAAATGCAAAATAAATAAAATAAATATGCATGCAAAATTATATTTTTAATTTATTAAATTAAATAAAGTTTTAAAATAATGTAAAGAAAAATATTTTTGATAATTTTTAATGCGAATAAAAAATATAGAAAAATTAAAATTGAATGCAAATATTAAAAATAGAAAATATGAAAATGAAAATAATGCAAGTTTTTGGAAAAAGATGAAAACCCGGTGCTTATGAGGATCGAACCCGTGACCTGGAGGCGAAATCAAGTGCAAGCCTTGACCAAGCGAGGTGTGAGTGTTCTCTTTGTTGGAAAGCGAATTGAGTGGGCTAAGACAGCATTAGTCACAGCTGTGATTTTCGCGCGGGGCTTCATCTCTCTCCTACCTTTTGAATTTTGAAACTTGTTCGGCTTTGCTCGGCTGAAGACTCTAACAAAGTCAATGACACGCATAATATAAATACATTCAAAGCCATGGTTCGATTAGGCTTATCATTCCAGATGCAATGGTATTTTGGTCTTGAGGTCCAATTTTTTCACGTATAGAAAACCCTAATTCGATGCAGGGAACCTAATCATGGTGGAAACACGATTCGGCCATGGAAATTCAATTGGATTGCCCGAAAGGTTTAAACTTGATTCTAATACAAACAAACAATCAAAACAAGTTAATAATGCATGAATATTAGAAATCGAATTTGGAAAAAGTTTGACAAACGAAATACGATTTGCCGATTCTTGATGTTTTTGAATGATATAAGAGTGCGGATCGACTCTAAAGACCTCAAGAATGCAATGGAATCCTCAAAATCGGTTGGATGGTACAGAACTAGAATTGCAAGTTGCTTCAAGAACCACGAAATTTTGATTTTAGGTTAGGGTTTCTGGAGCAATTTTTCACTCCTTTCTTGTAAGTATGCATCATATATTTTGTCTTTGGATGGATTTGGAATGGTTTTGGAAAGAATTGATCAACATTCAATGGAAATCAAATTTTGATATTCTCCTTGAAATCAAATTTTCAAATTTGTCAATTTCAATCAATCTTGCCAAATTTGATCTAATTTCGAAATGCAGCATTTTATGGGTTGATTGGATCACAAGAAAGCAATAAAATCAATCTTCCAATTAATTTGATTTTATAATTTATTTAAGATTTAATTTGCATTTAAATAAATAAATTACAAATTAAATAGAAAAATAAATCAAAAATTCATGGCATTGGGCTTGGATATTCCTAATTTCATGAGGAACAAGTTTGGATGAAGAAAAATAGGCCCAGTTTGCAAAGATTTGATTTTGAAGTATCTCTCTTTGTGCATTCTTCCAAATTGCCCAACTTGTGAATGGTGTAACTTGCTCAATTTTCCACATTTTGAGTGTTCTTGGACTTTTGGAAAGCTCTAAGAGTCCTCTAAACAATGTCTTTGGTCTCATCTCAATTGGAGTTACCATATAATATCTTCAAAACAAAGTTGACTTTTTGTTGACTTTGAAAATGACCTATAATGTTTTGAGCTATACCTCTCAAATGAAGCATTTTTGGACATTCTTGTGAGACATGAAGTTGTAGAGGGTGAATTTCCTTCAAAACAAAGGGTGGTGGAAAAATTTCTGAAAGTATGAAAGTTATGATGGAGTCAAAGTTCAGTTGACTTTTCATCTAGAAACCCTAATTTAGAAAGTTTGACTTTTGGGCAAATCTTGAGTTTTCTTGATGAATCATGATCAATATGATCAAATGATGAATGTAACTTCAAAATGAGGATGTTGACCAAAAATCAGAAGTTTTGACTGTATATTGACCATAGTTGACTTTTGTCAATACACCCGATTTTTCAACCATTTGAAGCGATTGCACGAAACTTGACTTGTGAGCTTGAAACTTGACATGGGAGAATCTTTTGAAGCATATGAGGAGGCATGAAGACCATTGGAGGTGTTGAAATCCATCTTGACTTGAGATGCCAAACCTAGTTTGGGTTGATTGTCTAGGAGAGAGAGTTTGTTAAGTCGACTCTTGAGGAATCCTTGAGCATAGATGTATGAAACCTTGAATAGATGGAGGGAAATTTTGGGGTATGACGGTAAGTACTTTTGTGTATTCACTTTTTCATTATGTTTGTGATTAGATTCTTATTGTCAAGGCATATAATCATTCAAAGCAAGCGTTGGACTTATTATAGCAACAACAACAAATTGTAAAAAGAGAGAAGAATTTGCGTTTATTTGAAAATTGATATGGCCAAGTGGTTTTGTACTGAAAAGTAAAAAGCTATGCGAAACAATCTCGTTAAGTTCCAACTATGCTAGTACTCATATATTCGACTATCTCATCTCCTTCAGCATCGTTAGAAAGTGAGTAAATGATCTTAAGCCATTTGAATCTTGAATGCGATGATAGTGCAGGCGGTGATTTGGAAAGGGACATAGTCGTGCGGCTTAAATCCAACTCCTAGACCGCCCTTCGGGTTTGGTCTACCGGGATACCCTTTTTGCCCAGCCGCCTTTTCGGGTTTTCGACTTGCCGGTGTACATGTTTTGTATATATCCAACTTTTTGCCGAACCCTTTTGGTTACGAGATGCCTTGTTTTGCCTAGGTTCGTCGACCTAGCGGGTCTCTTTATGCGTAGTATTTTTGACTATGTCTGCGTTCACAGGGGTGTGGGAAGTCTTCACCATCCATGGTGCTAAGTATCATAGCTCCAGCAGGAAAACACTTGCATCTTGACTACAAAGCGGTCCCTCGTAGGTGGAGTCCATTTGCCCCGGATCACCTTGTGGAAGAATGATGCATTGACTACTAGATCACCGACTTGGTAGACTCGGTGCTTGACCTTCTTGTTAAATGCTCACGATCATTCGTTTACGATAAATCTGTCCATGGCGAATGGATGGAGTCGTTCTCATCAATCAAATTAATGCGGTCGGCGAGTGGATCAATCGTCTTAAGCCTAACTTTCTGCGTCTGGAGGACTACGGTTGAGAATATCGAACCTCGATGGGTAAGACAGCTTCCATACCGTATACAAGAGAGAAGGGGTTGCCCTGTTGATGTCCGTCTTGTGGTGCGATAACCATGAAGAGCAAATGGTAACATCTCATGCCAATCCTTGTAAGTCACAGTCTCATCTTACGTATAATCTTCTTAATGTTCTTGTTGGCGGCTTCCCTGCGCCATTCATCTTAGGCGATGGAAGAGTTGTGATGCTTGATCTTGAGCTGCGTGCGAGTTGGTGATCATCTTGTTGTTGAGATTGGAGCCATTATGTGATAATCCTTTCGGGAGTGCCATATTGGCCGAGATGAATTATGCTTGATGAATCGAGCCACAACATTCTTGGTAACAGATGCGAACGAGGCGCACCACCACTTGGTGAAATAGTCAATTGCCACAAGGATGACGATGTCCATTGGAAGGCGTGGGCAATTTCTCCAATCATGTCAATGCCCACATTGCAAAGGCCAAGGAGGTTAGAACATTGATGCGGAGGTACGTGCACTTTGTCGGCATAAATCGGCACTTGTGACAAGATCGAGGCATAGCGGTGACAATCGACTTCCATGGTGGACCAATAGTAACTTTGTTCTCAAAATCTTCTTAGCCATGGTGTGTCCTTTGGAGTGGGTACCAAATCTTAACCGTGTAACTCTTCCATGATACGTTCATTTGTTTTTCCGGTCTACACAGTAGATGGCACAAGTCGTGGTTGCTTGTATAAGATGTCGTTCTTTGAGGAAGAATTTGGATGCAAATCTTCTCATGAACTTCTTATCATTGACAGATGCCTATGGAGATATTCACGAGTCTCGAGATACCTCTTCACGTCATAGTACCAAGGTTTCTCTTATCAAGCTCATAACAATCGTTGGTTCGTCAAACTTCTCAATGATGATGCTGGGAGCCTCGTTGTCCCATCGACCTTGAACATAGGCGACATAGTAGCCAATCGTCTGCTTCTGATTCTCTTCTCGTGGAATATGATTGAAAGTAATCTCTTCAGTAGGGGATCAAACTCGAAACATGCTCTCGATATGGAATGAGATTCGGATGCTTCGTATCCACTCGCCCTTAATCGTGATCACTAAAATTTGGTCTCCATACACTTGTAAGAACTTGATTCTTAAGTCAATAGCGACTTTAATACCCATGATGCAACCGTATTCGGCCATGTTGTTAGTGCAGTGAAACATAATCTGGCGGTGAAAGGGTATGTCCGCTGTAGGGGATGTAATGATGGCGCCAATGCCATTGCCAAGTGCGTTTGAGGCTCCATCAAAGACCATAGTCCATCGGGATCCTTGTTCGAGGTCCTTCGTGCGGGCACGGTTCTTCCAATCGTAACTAGTAAAACATCTTCATGCGGAAATTGATGCATAGGCGATAGTCATCTGACGATGAGCCAAATGATCGGCTACTACACTTCCTTTGATCGCTTTCGAGAAGTGTCTTGGATGTCATATTCGGTCAAGATCATTTGCCATCTTGCTATTCTTCGGAGGCGGTTTCTCAAATGTGTATTTTATCGGATCCATCTTGGAAATCAACAAGGTAGTGTGAGTCAACATATCTTGTCTTAGTCGGTGACCAATAAGCGTTGCAAGTTTTCTCATTTGTGAGTATCTTGTTTCACAGTCGGTAAACTTTTTGCTAAGGTAGTATATTGCATGCTCTTTTCGACCAGACTCGTCATGTTGCCCCAACACACACCCCATTGAGTTCTCTAACACTGTCAAGTACATGATAAGAGGTCTTCCTTGGCGGTGGCATCGGGATAGGAGGATTACATAGGTACTCCTTGATTTTGTCAAAAGCGATCTGGCAATCGTCGTTCCATTCCACTACTTGATCTTTCTTTAGTAACTTGAAGATTGGCTCACAGGTAGCAGTTAGGTGTGCAATGAATCTGGCAATGTAGTTCAATCGGCCCAAGAAACCTCTGACTTCCTTCTCGGTGCGGGGAGCTGGCATCTCTTGAATAGCTTTAACCTTGGCAGGGTCAACCTCAATACCTTTACCACTGACAACAAACCCTAGGAGTTTTCCGGATCTGACTCCAAAGGTGCACTTGTTGGGATTAAGTCTCGATCGTACTTCTTCTTCAATCATCAAGCAGATTTACGCAAATGATCAAGATGTTCTTCTTGATCTGTGATCGAGCTATCATGTCGTCGACGTAGACCTCTATCTCGTGATGAATCATGTCATGAAATAATGTCACCATAACCGCGATAAGTGGCGCTGCGTTCTTGATCCGAGCAGCATAACCTTGTAGAAAGTGCCCCAGCATGTAACAAAGTAGTCTTCTCCATGTCTTGGGAGCCATTTTGATCGATTGTATGGAGAAACCATCCATGAAGGAAAACCTTATCTTTGGCGGTGTTGTCGAACATCAATATGAGGAAGTGGAAAATCGTCTTTCGGACTTGCTTTGTTCAGATCTACGTAATCCACATTCGTACCTTGCCATCCTTCTTGAGTACGGGTACCACATTTGCAACCTTGGGGATAAGAGGTGACAGCTAAGAAACCAGCGTTGAGCTGCTTCATAACTTGGCTTTGATTTTCTCGACATCTCGGGACGCATCACGGCAGACATTACATTTCTTTGGGAGAAAAACCTTCTTTTCGGCAATCGGTGTACCACAATATCAATGTCTAAACCGGGCATGTCTTCGTGACCAAGCAAAAACCTCAATATAGTCTCGTAGCATCTGAACCAACCTTTCTTTAACCTTGTTCTCAAGACCGCTCCTATCTTGATCTCTTTTACGTCTTCGTCGGTACCCAATTCACAACCTCGACTTGCTCTTCGTGTGGTTTGTATAACTCGCTCTTCTTCTTTGTATGATCGGCAAGTTCTCTGGCACTTCACAATCTTCCTCACTTTCGTCTTGGCTTGGTAGATCGGATTATCGAAGTCATATTTAGCAATATAGGTATTATGCGAGATTCGGAGTGATTACTGCGGTATCACGTGGGTGTGTAAGAAACACATAGCTTTTGAAGGGGTGATAAAGTAAAAGAAAACAAACAATTGAATGCAAAAGTCAACGATTTATTGAATGAAAATACGCAAACGACAGATAACCCTCACAAGCGAGCCATGATGCCGGGCAAGGCACTAGCTTTCAAAGTTTATTGTTCAAAACATAAAGAAATACGAAAAGCAAAACAAAACAAGGCAATTACTCGACTAAAGGAGATTGGTATGGCGTCTTGATCTTCCAATTCTGAGCCCATGATCGGAGTTGGGAAGATCCACTTGCGATGTCGAAGTCGTTGTCGTCGTCTTCTATAGCATGGATTCCACTACGGTGATGCGGAAAGGAAGTTGGCGGCACGTTCGCGGCGTATCATCTTGACCCTTGATGGTGAAGCCTAAACCGGTCTTGTCGGTTTGAAAGGAAGATCGGGGCTGACCCCAAATAGTACTACCTTCTTCAACAGCGACTTGAGCATCTTTCGTGAGGCCATCCTAGGCGGAACTTGTGTAACCGGGAGGCGACAGGCATGACTCTAGGTATTGTTTCAAAAGCTTGACGGGGTCTCGAAGAATTCACCTTCCATCTCGAGGTATCGGAATGACTAGATGGTGACCATATACTCTTCTTCACCACATCTTGTAACAACTTTCCCTTTCACGGGTACTTGACACGATGCAAGGGAGTATGACGCTTTGCCATGTATCAGGGCGTCCAAGTAGGCAAGGTAAGTGGACGGATGTCCATGACAAAAGTGGAGTCAAAGTGCGGGAACCGACTTTATGATGATGAGCTCTCCAAGTCTTGTCGCTTAGAACCATCAAAAGCTCTCACGATAATGTCACGGGTCTCGAACCAAACCTTCGACATCAGTCGATCAAAAGCGATCTTGGGAAGATATTGAGGCGGAGCGGTATCCACCAAAACATGAGGTAGTGCCCTTGCATTCAACGAGAGATGTGCAAGGCTTTGTGTTTCTTCGGAGAGTCAAATCGACATCAGAAGCCTAGGCCGTTGTTGGCAGCCAGGCTAGCAATACAAACTTCAATTGGTCGGTGGTAGTGTCTTGCGGCACATGAGCATTCTTGAAACTTCACCAAGGCATTAGCATGAGCCTCGAGCACAAGAGAAGCGAGCAAGCATGGAGATCTTGGGCCAGTCATCCCAATGTTCCACAACATTGTAGTCACTCTTCTTGATAATCTTGAATTTCCTCCATTTCTTGTTTGGAGTGTCTTGATAACTTCCTTTGGTACTACGGTTGAGCGGGATGAGTCCTGGTTCTTTCCCTCTAGCTTGGGAATGGATTGAATAAGTTGGAATGCGGTTGAGTCATGTGTCTTTGGAGGAGAGATCTCGGAGAGAATACCCTTCGGTTCGGTCACCTTACTTGATCCGGTGATGTTGTCAATGTCGGGAATGGTAGCTTCAATGTAAGATCTTCAATGGTCGGAGGGTCTTGCTTGCGCCATGATAGTAAACATCAGCTCCATAATTCCAAGGATAGCCTTTTCGAGGAATATGGGCTGGTCTTGGAGAAGTGATAATGAGAGGTGCCACTCTAGGCACGAGATCGGAGGAGGAAATCCTTATTGTGTTAACATCGGCATAGTCTTAAGGGCGTCACCCCATCCGGTTGCCTTAACATCTTCAATAGGAATCTTGTAACTATCGGGAACAGTGTACTTCACCATGTAATCATACTTTCCACTTGGCTGCCCAAGGTATCCCACACAGATGGTCAGTTCATTCGCATTGTCAATCTTCACTTAGACATTTCTTCACAACTTACACAGGTGGTTTCGAAATAGTATCTCACGGTTATCCATCATGCGAACACGTCTTCTCAACCAAGCACAACCATCGGTGCGGATGGGCACCAGCGACAATTCTCTGGGCATCTGGATTGACACCGGCTTCAACAAATTCTTCTTAATGTCATCGGAGGAATGGTCAAGTCATCTATGTTGAAAACATAAGTATCGTCCTGTGACATTGGAACTCTTGTCATGGTTAGGCATAGGCGCGTTGATCACATTGAGTCTCAGCGGGAGGATCAAACTCAATCGCTTATTCAATCATATCTTGAATCTTGTTCTTGAGCCCAACAATCATCGATGTTATGTCACAGGCTATTGGAATGGTAAGCACACTTAGCATTAGGATTGTACCGGAGAGGAGTGTTGACATGAGGATCCCTCAAGGTGTCGACTGCTTTCAACATGTGTTGCAAGGCTTGCGACAATGGCATGTTGATCTTAAATGCTGTCTTCGTGGCGTTCGGTTACGCGCGTTGTCTCGGAGGTTGTCTTGATGTAGGATTGGAGATCACTGCGCCCCAGATTGAGCACGGTCGGTCTTGGCTCGGCACCGATAACCTGACATTAGCTTCTTTCTTACCACCAAAGATCTCTTGGCGGCATTTGAAGATGACTCTCATGAATCTTCCACTCTTGATACCGACTTCAATCGCTCGCTTTGTCAATATCATTTCGGTGAATCCGGTGAAGGTTTCAATCGGATGATTGAAGAATGGGCTGTCGGTGTTCCCATGAACATATCAACCAACTCCACAAGGGTGGTTGAACTCGCACTGCTAGATCTCTCCATTTCGAGCATACTCCTTGAACTTCTCATCACGACCCATAGACATGCTTTGTAGTTGCATGCGGTGGGTGTCAATTGACATTGTACTCATCTTGCATCGTGAAAGCATCACCAAGTCACTCCAAGTACGGATACGGTCATTCTCTGGTGATAATACCATTCCAATTGAGTTCGGACAAACTCTCTTGAAAATAGTGCATCCTGACTTTACATCATCGGTGTGGGGATTGATCTTACGGACATAGGACTTCAAATGCGCTTAGGGCAAGACATGCCATCATACTTGGCAAAAGTTGGAACTTTGAACTTAGGAATCACAACACAGGGACAAGACTCGGATCATCAAATTCAGCCCGACATCTTGATTTTCCACGACATTCAGACGGTCTTCAAGTTGCTTGTACTTGTCATCTTCATCAGAGTATTGGCCATCATCATAGTTCTTCTCAAGCTCGGTTGTTGCCTTCACCATCACCCTTGTTACTTTCCTCGGTATGGACACTTCCTTGAGCTCAATCGGTGACCACCTAGGACCACCTTTGTAGCGTCGCCCATGTTGAGGAGACCAACAACCTTCTTCTTCTTGTTGATGAGCTTCTTCAAATCTTCTTGGCCTTGGACCAAGCTGGTGAACATCTCTTTGAGCGGGCATTACGAGCTTGGAGATCTTTGTGGGTCTGTTCAAAGCCATTTACGCTAAAATAAATAGCGCAAATGAGAAAACCAATCTTCAATGTACACGATGCAATGTTATGCTATGATATGCAATGTTTATGCGAATGCAATGCAATGTTTTCAAGGACCTAAAGATTTAAATTTGTTAAACAAGCAATGAACAAACATTTATTAGTACTCTTTTATTATTCTTTTCTTTTTAAGTACAAAAGATAGTTCAAAACAATAAAAACATAAACATCCTAAAGCTCTAAGTCTCCCATGGGCGCTTCCTCTTGGTGCCGATGTAAGCGTTGATGTTTCGCTCCTCGTGGTAGCTTGGTCAACTCTAGCACTTTCTTCTACTTGCATAACACTGAGCTTCAAATCTCTCTTCCTTGAAATTGAATCGAGGATCTCTTCAAGTCTTCAAAATCGGTAGGCATGTCGGGATGGAGAGCGGTATAAGTCGTCACCTATAGCAACAGGTTCCATAATTCTTGGTAGAAGCAGTGAATGGCATCATGAGGTTTTGAGCTCGAGCTCGCACCCATTTGAGGTAAGGTTCCCAAGGAATGGAGTTGGTGCCCCAAAGTCTTGGTATCGGTCTTCTTTACCATGCCCCAGCGTGTATGAACCTTAAGTCGGTAATTAGGAGATCGTGGTTGTAGTCGAACACAATATCTTGGAGAAGCATATCATGTGGACCATCTCTTGAGCAAAACCAAGCGGCGTAGAGCTAGAGAAGGGTTGTAAGTAATACCTCCCTTATACCAAGTAGTGGTACATTAGAATTCTCCTGGCAGCTCGATGAATGTGAAGTCCTTTTGAGAGAAAAGATTCCAGCGGATATCGAATGAGAGAGTGACATCAATCTTTGAGACCATCTCAACCTTTGTTCATTCTTCAAAACGATGGAGGAAGGTCGAAATAAACCACCAAAGTAATTATACAACACATGAGTTCCTTGTCTTAGTGATGCAGTGTGGAAGAATGTAGGATATCTCCAAGTAAAGTAGGCACGGATTGCGGGTGAGAAACAACTTGATGGCATTGACATCTATGAATTGATCGAGTTAGGGAATAGAACCAAACCATAAATTAGCAAGGCCACAATGTCTTCAAATGCATGGAAACTCATAACTTTGAGAATTCTCGGGCTTTCTTAATTAGGAACTTGGAAAGTAAACCCTTAACTCCATCCTAGTTTCCCAATTGGCTTCAATGTCTGGCGCTTAAGATGTAAGGCGGATCAATGTCTTCGTACTTAGGAACCTTTTCTAAACGGTGAATGGCATTTGGTCAAGAATAGGTATCCCAGTAGCAGAGAACTCTTCCAAGGTAGGAACCAACTAATGCAGGAATGTAAAGCAATGGTGTTTGGATCAAGAACTGGAATAGGACATGCATCATATCTTCTTCAAAACCGGAGATAACCAAATCAAGTAGATAACCATGTCTTTTGATGGGCGAGCATGGTGGGAATTTACGAAACCAATTCTTTGGTGAGAAGGTATACCCATAAAGTTGATTCGGATAGTCTTTCTAGAAGCCATAATTCCCTACAAAGCAGGCAAAGATAAATCCCTAGGTCCTTGAAATAGTTAGAAATGATATGCAATGCGAATGATGTCATGATGTCATGTTTAGCACACAAACAATTCACACAATGAGCCTAGGTTTAAGGCTTGCATGAGGTATAGGTGATTACCCACCAAAGTTTGAGTTGGTTCATCTGTCCTATAATAATGTAGGGTTCTAGGAATCTCATCATTGATCTTTCTAGTAGGCGCTTATTTCAATACGACTACCAAGTGGTCGACGAAAATTTCCCAAAGTCATCTCAATGGCGTAGCATCAGTATCAACCAACCTCGGTCTACACCAAAGCCGCCATCTCACTACCTTCTAATGGCCAAGATGGGTCAATTAAGGTTCTAAAAGTTTAGTTAGCGCTTGATGACACCACGCGAAGCCAAATACTATCTTCAACTTGGGAATGAAGAGTATCGGGACAAAAGTGTCACGCTAACGTAGCCATCATGTTGACCGTTTAGTTATCGTCTAGCGGTCGCGATGATTTATTGCTACTTACCTAAAAGAAACCGGATCCGGTGTAGGATCCCCACAATATAATACCCAAGCAACCAAAGATAAAGCATGCAAGTCAAACAAAAAGCAATAAGGTTATCTAGAAATCCCTAAGGCAATTCTCTCTTTAGGATTGATCCCAATGATCATGATTACGTGATACGGTGAGCCGACTTTTAGTGATTTTGTATCGCAAATATGCGGATAGCAAGTCGCCACCGACTTTTATTTTTATCCAAAGGGAAGGTAAAGTACAGAAAAAGACCTTCGTTAGATTACGAGTTCGGAGAATGGTTATGAAAAGGGAAGGTATTAGCACCCTTTCCATCCGTAGTTATCTCTGGCTCTTAGTTGCTCTAGATCACTTTTAAAATTGCTTTACATGTGTTTGACAAAATGTTTTGAAAAGGGCATTTCGCTTTGACTTTGTAATGACTCATGTAGGAGTGTATACAAAGTGTTCGGAAATGTTTCGTTTTGAAAAGAGTTTGAACTTTGAAAAAAGTGTGAGGTGTGAAAAGCATTTGGTTTAGAGCAAGCAACTAAAATACTTTATTTACCCACTCGAATTGGTCGTTTCGTACTTCTAGTTCCTTTAGAATAGCGCTAGCCATACCATTAGTTAGTAGGTAGCTCCATTCGTTGGATGTAAGTGGGACATTCGAAGGGACATCGGATGGTCATCAAAACTTGTAGGAAGTATCCTAGCACATTCGAAGGGACTATCATCATTTTTCGTGGCGACAATCGAGGTCAAGATCATGTATTCGAACATCGTGGGTCTATGATCTTTGTATCGAAGGGACTATGATGATTTGTTTGGAACAGCGGTGCTAGAATACCTCTACGTTCGAGGACATGACCATTGTGATTCGCAAGAGCGAGAGAATTACCTAAGGGGTGCGTGTGTGAAAAGTGTGTTGATTTGGATATTTTATCTTGAAAATTAGTGGGCTAAGTTCATTATTATCTTGCCATACACGCCTAGTTACTAGCAATTTGATAGAGTGAGGAAAGTAATATGCGGAATGTAAAGATGCGGAAGGTAAATGTCCTACGCTATTACAAGGCTTTAGGCGAGATACATAATTTTAAAATGCGGAAAATAAAGACCTAATTTTAAACTATTACATCCCACATACAGTTACATTATTGGAAAATAAAATGAAGCGGTAAAGAAAGCGTCACGAATTGGAAGAACACGTAAAGAGAGAAATCGGAAAATATGATGAAATCGAATAAGAAAATGTTAGAAAAATGCAAATTTTTAATTGGAAAAAATATAACATCTTTGAAATAATGTAAACATGCTAAAATAATTTTTGGGATTTTTAGATGCAATTTAATAATTTAAAATGAATTTACAATGGTTTAAATGCAAAATTACAAATAAAAATAAATATGCATGCAAAATATATTTTTAATTTATTAAATTAAATAAAGATTTTATGAAAATAATGTAAAAGAAAATTAATTTTTGATAATTTTTAATGCATAAATAAAATTGTGAAAAATTAAAAACAATGCAAAATATTAAAATATATGAAAAAACATGAAAATATGCAAAGTTGAAAAAGAAAACTGTACAGACGGATTGAACGTGACCCTTGAGGCATCTGGAAGCGATGAGCCTTAACCGCTGTGCACGTTGCATCTGATGGCAGTTGAGTGGAAGAAACAGCGTCGCTCTCACGGCTTCCTCGCTGCGCCATCCATCGTCTTCAACCTTTCAAATATTTGAATTTTCAGCGTCGACCATTGCTCGGCGCTATGTCCCCAACTACAATCAAAAATCCAGCATACATAATATAAATAAGTTCTAAAGCATGGTTCGATTCACGAGATCGTTAGAACACGATGGTATAGGTCTATTAATTTTTCCATTTAAGCAAAGCCCTAAATCGAGCTTCGAAACCCTAGCTATGGTGTAACGATTCGAGCCATGGAAATTCAATTGGCTTGCCCGAAAGTTTACAAACACATCACTAAACACAAACAACAACAAATCGAGTTAATAATGCATGAATGAAGGAATTCAATTTTGAAAATTCAAGAACAAACCGATTTCAGTTTTCACGATTCTTGATGTTTTTGGCAAAGTAAAGGTCGAATCGATTACGGAGATGTCAAGGGATGTGTTGACACCTTAAATTGATTGAAAGCGGCTAGGAAGTAGGATTAATAGACTTTTGTTCTCTTTCGATTGCTTTGAAATCTTAAATCCAAAAATCAGCCATTCTGATGGAAGGATCTCAGATGGTCTCGTCAAGGATCTATGTCCGGATCTAGCCGGCAGAGTACTCCAAGTACTCAGCGGTTGAATGGGCGTTATGAAGATAAAGAGTTCCTAGAGCCTTTATGAAGTTTCTAGTGAATGATTACAAGCATGTAACTGTAACTCCTTGCCTTCAAAGCCATAGTTAATGAGTGAGACAGTTACGGAAGGAAGGATATAGCTTCAAGGAATGATATAAATAGGGCTCCCGCCAATGGATAACAAAGACAATCACAAACACGGAGCTTAAGTTATGATACTTGAGCTTCCAAATCCCTAAAATCATTTTAGTAAGGTTTTTCCTGCAAGAACAATTGGCGCCCACCGTGGGGCCTCGGTGAAATCATTCCCAGGCCGCACAAGTAAAAACATATATACAGACGACAATGTCTCAAGCATCACCAACAGATCCACCGGATCTCACTCAGTTGCTGGCAATGATCGACGACCTACGTCAGCATAACGAAACACTTCAGGATAATGTTCAAGCCCTTCAACTGAAGAGCTTGGACGAAGTAGAGGATCAAGAAGTAGAACCTCTGGAGCCACAACCTTTGTCTCAGGCAATCTGGGAGGATGCTGTTCCAGATAATTTCAAACCCCCTGTACTGGCATCATACGATGGCAAAACAGAGACCCAGGACACATCATTCTTTATTAACAACACGATGGCAATGGGCCACCGACTCCCTCAAGTGCTGGCGATGGCGGTACCTTCAGAGAGTCGGCCTTATTTGGTATATGGGGCTGCCCGGTTGTACATAATAGCTATCAAGATTTCAACGGAAAATCATTCGTGAGTTCTCGACTAATCGTCATCATAAGGTAGCCAATACCTCCCTCTTGAATGTGAAACAACGCCCTTCCGAGTCTCGGGGACTTCATGGCTAGATTCAACGAGGAGACATCAAGGTCTCACATCCTAATCAGGAGATATTTGTGCTTGCGTTCAACATGGCCTTAGGCGGACGGTTCAATGAGTCCTTGGCCAAAAACCGAAAGCATGGACTAGATCATTACTCGGGCGAGTGCTACGTGAAGGAGAAGAAAGTAACATGGAAGCAGGCTCGAGATTCCAAACGAGGGGACGGGCGTGAGCGAGTCGATCAGTCGGGATAATGCCACCACCCGTGAGCGAGCTCGGGACAACGACCGGCGTCCGCGATCGGCTTCGGTTCGGAGACATTCGCCCCTCAATACTAGAGGAAGATATCCTCCGGACGTCGGTCATTTAAAACCACTCGCTCCACCTTACGCTGAGTGAATGCTTAACACGGTTCTAGGAGTGACCGGGGAGCTGGTGTGAATTTCATCGTGAAGGGGCACACCACGAGTCCTGCGTACAATTACGAAGGAGATCGAATTAATTCAAAGAGGAAAGCTATCAACATATGTGAAGAGAAGATCTGGCGGACCAGCAAGTGGGATTCATCCAGCGAGACCGGTTTCGACTCCGGTCAGAAAAAGGCGGTGTGGAGGTGAAGAAGCAAGGTCGGCCCGGCATACTCTAAACACCATCTGCGGGGGATTTGCGGGAGGTGGCTCCACTAGTTCACCCAGGAAAAAGATATGCTCGGGGCTCGGGCAGGTGCCGATATTGGAACTTGAGGTTTGATCCCGGGTGGTAACCTTCTCGGGAAGATGCCAAGTTCTTCCACATGAAGAATGACCCAATGGTGATTGAGGTGCGGTCTGGGATTGGGCGTTAAGCGTGTGTCGACCGGGAAGTTCATGGGCGTCTCTTGGGAAGCCTTCAAAGGTATGGGTTTCGAGCCAAATGAGTTGTTACCTTTCGGCGGAACTCTTGTAGGGTTCTCCGTGACAGTGCGGGTTACGGTATCTCCATGTATCAACTACTTTTGGAGAAGGAAAAATGCCAAGGCCGTGAGTTAGGTATTTGGTGGTTAGCGCGTCGTCACCTACAACATTATCGTGGGCGACCTTCATTTAATGCACGAAGCGGTATTGTCAACCTTGTTCTTGACTATGAAGTATCCTCTAAGCAGCAGGCGTGTCGGGTTATCCAGTGGGGACCAAGGTTTGGCAAAGTGCTATAAGGCGATCGAAAGCTAAGAAAAGGTGGGTCCATCGAAGCCTCACGAAACATGAAGTCGGCATGGTCGAAACATTGATCGAAAGGGCGGGGAGGATGGACTTACTCCTGAGAGGAGGTCAAAGATGTTCGAGATCGCCCATTGCCCTCGCAAATTACCCACCTCGGGCAGGTTGACAAGGGAGGAGGAGACCGAGATAGTCCAGTATTAAGGCAAAATCTAGACCTTTTGCACAGAAGCACGTCGAATATCGGGCATAGATCCGAAATCATGTGTCATCATTTGTCAATTGATCCCAGTCGGCCGGTGTCCTGAAGCGGAAGATGGGGAAGAAGAGACAGTCTATTTGAGGAGGAAAAGTTGTTGGCGGTTCGTGAAAGGGTACAATACAACTTGGCTTTCAAGCGTCGTTATGGTGAAGAAGAAAAATGGCAAGTGGAGGATGTGTAGACTTCACCGGCTGAACAAGGCATGTCAGAAGGATCCATATCCATTACCTCACATTGACCGTCGATCGGACTCCTCGGTTTCGCCTCCTAAGTTTTTGGATGCGTGCTCGGGTACAATCAAATGCATGAACACGGTGATCGTCCAACAACCTTCATGACGGAGGCGAAAGAATTTCTATTCTGAGTTATGCCGTTTGGTTTGAGCGCCGTAGACCTGAAGGCGATGGATATGGTGTTTGCCCTCGATTGGACCCAATATTGAGTGTATGTGGCGACATGGTGATAAAAACCACGTCGGATGAAGACCATGTGATAGACATTAGGGAGACTTTCGCGGTTCGGAAATTCAATATCGCGAACCCGACAAGTGTACATTTGGGGTTCAGCCGGCAAGTTCTGGTTTCATGCTCACAAGTCGGGTATCGAGGCCAATCCGGACAAGTGCCAGCGATCATTGACATCGCAGTCGACCTCGATCGAAATGCAGTGACTAGCGGCGTTTGGCCGCGTTGTCTCGCTTTTGTCTTGTCGGTGACAAATCCATTCATTTCTTCTCTGTCAAGAGAGCTCGGTTTGAATGGACGGAAGCATGTGAAGAAGCATTCGATGGTGTAAAGCGATTCTTGTCGGCACCTCCGTACTAGTCGAGACGAAGGTTCTCAATGACACTTTACAGCGATGGCGATGGAGCAATCAGCTCCGTGTTGAGTGAGGACAGGATGAAGGAAGCGTCCGTGTATTTTGTGAGTAAGGTATTAAAAGGCGGAGACAGTGCCGGAAGATAGAAGTTGGCCTTGGCGCTTGTGACCCGCACCGCAGCTCGACATTACTTCCTTGGACACCCGTCGGTGAAGACTAACTTTCCTGAAGCGGTGTTTAGGCGGACTGGCGGAAGGATGGTGTCTGGGCGTAGAACTATCGGAGTATGAGATCGGTTTAGGTGCTCGTACCAGTATCAAATCCCGATCTCAGTGATTTCATGGTGGAACTTGTCTATTCGCGGGAGAGGATGTTACTCAGTGGATCACTGTCGCCGATGGCTCCTCTAATCTCAAAGGTAGTGGCAGGGGTAGTTGGAGGGTCCGGAGAGATGGTGCTTGAATATTCTTTGCGTTTGGTTTTCTCGAGCAAACCGGGTAGAATATGAAGCTTTCGGCAGTGCGAGTTAGCCTTGGAGTAGGGGTGACACACTTGCTTGGTCCGTCTGATTCACAATGGTGGTACAATGGATGGTCGTTTGAGGTAAAGGATCCCATTTGGAGAAATATTTGCAACAAGCCGTTTCATTGAGTCGGCGGTTTAAGGTTTTGAAATATGTCATGTGGCAGGAAGAAAATACTCGAGCGATGTACTATCGCGGTTGGCTAGTTCTAAGGATTCGGGATGAACAAATCGGTCATCCGTGAGGTACTTCGATGCTGATGTGGAAGGAGAATCCACAGCAATACGTGAGGTAGATGGCGGGTGGATGAGCCCGTCGTTAGTTATTTACAGAGAGGTTACGAAGGCAGAGAGAGGCCAAGCGAATCAAGAAGATTTCATCTCGGTTTGTAATGGAGTCAGGAAAGCTATACCGTTTGGGTCGTCAGCTCCATGTTCGTATGTGTCGAAAGAAGATATGTCAATAGTGATGAAAAGTTCATGAGGGACTTGTGGAAATCATGGGGAGGAAGGGGGCTGGGGTGGATCTTAAGGGCGGGTACTCTTGGCCTCACGTTAACAAAAGATTGTCGTGAATATGTGGCACAATGCAAAATGCGGACGTTTTCTCGACCATTCACACACCATCCGAGTTCTTGCATACCGTTAGTGCCGTGGCCTTTTTGTCGATGGGGGATGACATCACAGGCCCATTCCGGTGGCTCGGGACATTGAAGTTCGATCGTGGCGGTGGATTATTTTACTAAGTGGGTGGAGGCAGAAGCCGTGTCCCGGATCTCGGCGGACCGGGTTCGGCGTTTTTATTGGAGAAGCATCATTTGCCGATTTGGATTACCTCGGGTCATTGTCTCGGACAACGGGCACGGTTGCAAGTACTTGATAGTAGAGTTACGCAAGGGCTCGGAATCCAAACAAGTTTATATCAGTAGAACATCCACGGGCAAATGGGCGGTGAGTCGGCCAACAAGGTCATACTTAATGCAATAAAAAAGAAGCTAGATTCGGCCAAAGGGTTGTGGGCACAATGCCTACATGAAGTCTTGTGGGCATACCATACCACCATCCATTCCACAACGCAAGAGACTCCTTTTCGGATGGTTTTGGGCGATGCCATGATTAGGTAGAAGTGGTTTTACCCTCTTGGCGTCGAGAAAATTTTGAAGAAGGCCAATAATCAAGCTTTGAAAGAAGAGCGGATTTCTGGACGAGATAAGGACACGGCCCATGTTGAGGAAGTAGCGACCAAGCGAGAATGACGGGGCAGCTTCAATTTGCAAGTGAAGCGTGAGGTTCAAGGTTGGAATTTGGTACTTGAAGATAACCGATCCTACCAAGAAGGGTGGCTAGATCCCAACTGGGAGGGACCATTCAGGTCTCGGAAGAATTGCAAAGCCTATAAATTGGAGACGTTGGACGGATCGAGACTACCAAGGACTTGGAATGTTGCAAGTCTTAAGTTTTATTTTAGTTAAACATCTTTATGTAAAATAATTGGTGTACTCTTTCCCTAGGCAAGGGCGGGGTTTTAATGAGGCATCTATCTAATAAATTCTATTGACATCGATTGGTAGCACTATGGCGGCGTCTTGATAAGCTCGGTCTATGATAAATCTTCGATCCGGCTACATTCCTGAGAATACTCCTTGGTCAACCTCGCTTGAGGCTCGAACCCTATGGCGACGTCTTTGCTAAGCTCGGTCTATGATCGTCTTTCGATCACGGAAAGGCTCTTTCCCACGAGGAATACTCCTTGGTCAACCTCGGTTGGGCTCGAAAATCCATCTCGGATCATCCCTATAGAGGCTCAACAAATGCGGGTCAACCTCGGTTGGGCTCACGAAAATCCGTCTCGGATCATCCCTATAGGGCTCGAACCTCAAGGTTACATTCCTACTCGGAACAACCTTCAAAGGCTCATTCCTACTCGGAACAACCTTGAAAGCTCGAACCTCGGAATGAGACTACGAGCAGTTGATAGAGCAATCTTGGCGAATGGAACAAAACATTGTCTTGAAGCTGCATCTAGCGTTCCTTAATACTTTCTTGATCTCGGCAAGGCGGGATTGACAAGAGATCGTGTGGGGTTACGAACAAATGTTATGTGTTCTTTCTCAAAACCACTAGGATTGCTTGTTACATCCACCGTGGCTTGAGAACTGTAAATATCACATAAAGTTCGCAACTAGACTCGGAAGATTGGTAACAAAAACTCAGAAAGCAAAAGCAATTAAAATAGCCATGGGCGAATATTCAATACAAATTGCATAAAGCGTGACGAATATTCAAATACAAAACGCATCCGCTACAAGGATGACTAACTATGAAGACAAAGAAGAAGTCAAGTTGAGGTCGGGATCGGCATCCATCTTAGCGTTTTCTTAGCTAATAGTGGTCTCATGTCATCTTCGTCAACCTCCACCACTTCCCGTCCACAATGGTCTTGAAATCAACCTACGAGATGTCTGGGTCGGGGTATAAGCGGATGACTTGAGCTGGCGATCAAAGCCAAGTCCCGGCATCTAGCATACCCATCTGGATTTCTTGATTGCTTCTTTTAGCCGGAGCATGATTTTTGAGAATCCTGGAACTTCTTAGACATCTGGGCAAGCTCATCTTCCAAGGTCTTTATCCGTTTACTGGCTTGGCACAATTCTTCTCTTCAAGGCTTGAAATGTCATCGGCAGCCTCCGAGAGTTTGTTCTTGAATGCATTGTTGGCATTGAGAAGGCTATTCGTTGTCGGCTAACCTTTTGACTTCTAACTCTAGATCGGTCTTTCTTCTCCACGCGATCACGACTCGAACAAGCTTGGTGAGTCTGACACACCTCATCGGTATGAGCTCGGTACATTTAATGATGCTACTGCGAGCCTAGGCCGTCGGTTTGTTCACATCAGTTGTGGCATTTAGATGATCGTACAGAAACTTGAGGCCGTCAAAGTCAGTAGACCAGAAACGATTTTCTGAAGAGGCATGATCATGGCTACCTCCGGTATCCTTTAGCAAATTGGAGATGGCCCAGTCTGCCGAGTTAGTCTCATTCCCCATAACGGTCTTCAGCTTTTTTGGGATAGGCTCGGTGTCTACGGTTACGGGCGCTTGATGGGAAGCAGAGAATGATTGTTTGGAGCAGGTCACGGTCGTGGCGTTTTCTTTCTTGGATTACGAACTTCGGTCCGACCAAATTGGATTTGGACTCGGAAGGTCCGACATCCATCCGAAAGCGGCGCGAGCAGCCATCGGCTCTTTCTTTCATTGACATATCAGTCATTTTGTCTGCGGGAAACGGAACAAGGAGTAAGCATACAAATAAATAAAAATGGAATAAAGCTAAATGAGAAAGCTTACCTAGGAGTCGAGAACTTCCTCGGGAGATAGGGCAAGTAGATCCTTGACCGGATCGGTCTGAAGGAGTCCGAATTTCTAGGAAAGGATCTCGAGAATCACTCGAGACTATCATAGTCAAAACTAGAAATAGGAAGCGGATCACAAGTCCAATAAAGGGAACTTATGATGCCCGTGCCATAAATAACATAAGGCATGGGACCCACATCTAACTCGGAGGAAGCGTTCTTTGTAGCCCTTAAATTGGAGGTGTAGGCTTGAAGGAAACTTCTTTTTGGATGCCGATAGCAACCAGTTTCGAGCTCCGTGCTTTTATTTCAAAGAAGGAAAAAACAGACCAGCTGTGGGGTTATAGATAAGGCTCGGCATATTATTTCAAAGGCCGGATGAAGCCCATTGTTAGGGCGGAGTTGGGAGGAGCAAGGTTGATGGCAAGAAGGATATCGGTCTCGAAGTCGGAGAAGGGAATTGAATGTCAAACTCTTGATCACCCGGTATAAAAGTAAAACCACTCTGGTTTGACTTCCGAGGACGGATCATGCGACACTTTCCCAGACTTACAAGACTCCGGAATCACGTCATCTTAGTCTCACATAGGCGAGACACTTCTAAAGACCGTGGGCGGCAATTTCTTCATCTTGTATTAGGCTCCGTTTAAAGCCTCTGACTTCTCCTTTGATCGAGACGGTTGGTTTCCATTATTAGCTCCACGAACACGAAGAGTCGGTCGAATCACTCTCAGTAAAACTTGATCTGAACCCTATCGTGACTCTCTTTAGGTCGGTTATTCTTTGAGCATTGCTCGTCTAGCGCATGCATTCCTCAAACAGGGGTTTTCGTTCCTCGTTTTCTAAGTGGATTTTGCGACCAAAATCATCGCATTCCTAATGATGACCATGTTTAGAATGAAACAAAAAGCAATGTAGAGAAAGAGGATACGAATTTGATGATCGATCATGAAAGGATGTGTTTTGAAATGGCAGCGGCAAGAGAGTGCTGGGATTTGGTGATTTGTAGAAAAGATTTCTGGAGAGCAATTAAGTGAAATATAATGAGTAGGAGGAAAGGAGGCGTGAAATCGGGTTTTCCTATTATAGGGCAATCACATAAAAATTTGCAAATGCCAGTTGAATGGTGTCACGTGAGTCACGTGTCACACTTTTGAAAGTTTGCGTAACACATCTCGCTAAGGGATTAAGGGCTCAGCGGTTGGTGACCGCAGTTCAAAAGCTTAAAACCGAGCGACCAAGGGGCTTATGATCATACACAAAATCCTCGGCCGAGATGGTACTGGATGGAAGGATCCGGGATGGGTCTCGACCGTCGGAGGATCTATGTCCGACTTGGATCTCGGGGAAAGATCGAGGGCGGCTTAAGCCGGTATAGCTCAAGTACTCCGGTAAAGCGGTTGAATGGACGTTATGAAGATAAAGAGTTCCTAGAGCCTTTGTGAGGCGTTTCTAGTGAATGATTACAAAATGTAACTAACTCCTTGCCTTAAAGCCATAGTTAATGGTTTGAGCGATTCTGGAAGGAAGGATATAGCTTCAAGGAAGGAATGATATAAATAGGGCTCCCGCCAGCGGGATAAGCAAGACAATCACAAGCTTGGAGCTTAAGTTACGATACTTGAGCTTCCAAATCCCTAAAATCATTTTAGTAAGGTTTTTCCTGCAAGAACAGGAAGGATTTGGCATTGTTTTTGGTAAGAATCAATCACCATTCAATGAAAATCAATTTTGATTTTTGTACAAAATCAAATTTTCAAAATTTGATTAATTCTCAATCCAATCTTGCCAAATTGATCAATTTTCGAAAATTGCTGGCATTTGTAAGTTACTTGAGTCTCAAGGAAAGAATAAAATCAATCTTTGCAATTAATTTTAATTTTGTACTTTATTTTTAAATTTAATTTGCATTTAAATGAATAAATTACAAATTAAATAGAAAAATAAATCAAAAATTCGTGGCATTGGGCTTGGATATTCCTAATTGTATGAGGAATAAGTTTGGATGGAGAAAAAGCAAGCCCGTTTGCAAAAATTTGATTTTAAGTATCTCTCTTTGTGCATTCTTTCAAAATTGCCCAACTTGTGAATGGTGTATCTTGCTCAATTTTCCACATTTTTGGGTGTTCTTGGACTTTTTGGAAAGCTCTAAGAGTCCTCTAACCAACCTTTTTGGTCTCATCTAAATTGGAGTTTCCATGATCAATATATCTTCAAAACAAAAGTTGACTTTTTGTTGACTTTGAAAATGACCTGTAATGTTTTGAGTTATACCTCTCAAATGAAGCATTTTTTGGACATTCTTGTGAGACATGAAGTTGTAGAGAATTGAATTTCCTTCAAAACAAGAGGTGGTGGAAAAATTTCTGAGAAAGTATGAGAAAGTTATGATCAGTCAAAGTTAAGTTGACTTTTCACCTAGAAACCCTAATTTAGAAAGTTTGACTTTTGAGCAAATCTTGAGTTTTCTTGATGAATCATGATCAACCCTTGATCAAATGATGAATGTAACTTCAAAATGAGGATGTTGACCAAAAATTATGAAGTTTGTTGTATGTTGACCACGATTGACTTTTTGTCAATCTGTGATTTTCAACCATCGAGCAATTGTGCGAAACTTGACTTGTGAGGCTTGAAACTTGACATGGGGAATCTTTGAAGCATATGAGGAGGCATGAAGACCATTGGATATATTGGAAGTCCATCTTGCCCTGAGAGATACCAAACCCTAGTTTGGGTTGATTGTCTAGGAGAGAGTTTGTCTGATCAACTCTTGAGGAATCCTTGAGTATAGATGTATGAAATCTCTTGAGTAGATGGAGGGAAAATTTTGGGGTATGACAAAATGGATTAACTTATTTCTTTCTTTTCTCTTAAGAAGTACGATTTTTCTTCTCAAAGCATTTTCGTTAAGGCATCACTGATATGGCTTAACTTATTTCTTTCTTTCTGCTTAAGAAGTACGGTTTTTCTTCTCATGACATTTTCGTTAAGGCATCGCTGAGATGACTTAACTTATTTCTTTTCTTTTCGCTTAAGAAGTACGATTTTTCTTCTTAAACCACTTTCGTTAAGGCATCATTGAGATGGCAACTTATTTCTTTCTTTTAAGCTTAAAGTACGGTTTTCTTCTCAAAGCATTTTCGTTAAGGCATCGAGATGACTTAACTTATTTCTTTCTTTCCGCTTAAGTACGGTTTTATTCTCAAAGCATTTCGTTAAGGCATCAATGAAATGAAACCTTAACTTCTTTCTTTTAGCTTAAGAATACGGTTTTCTTCTCAAAGCACTTTCGTTAAGGCATCGTTGAGATGGCAACTTATTTTCTTTTAAGCTTAAAATGCGGTTTTCTTCTCAAAGCATTTTCGTTAAGGCATCGTTGAGATGACTTAATTTATTTCTCTCTTTCCGCTTAAAATGCAGTTTTCTTCTCAAAGCATTTCGTTAAGGCATCAACGAGATGGTTTAACTTTTTCTTTCTTTTAAGCTTAAGTAGGGTTTTTCTTCTCAAAGCAATTTCGTTAAGGCATCACGAGATGGCTTAACTTATTTCTTTCTTTTTGCTTAAGAAGTACGGTTTTTCTTCTCAAAGCATTTTCGTTAAGGCATCGTTGAGATGGCTTAACTTATTTCTTTCTTTTAAGCTTAAAATGCGGTTTTATTGTCAAAGCATTTTCGTTAAGGCATCGCTGAGATGGCTTAACTTATTTCTTTCTTTTCGCTTAAGAAGTACGGTTTTCTTCTCAAAGCATTTTCGTTAAGGCATCATTGAGATGACTCAACTTATTTCTTTCTTTTCGCTTAAGAAGTACGTTTTTTCTTCTCAAAGCATTTTCTTTAAGGCATCGCTGAGATGACTTAACTTATTTATTTCTTTTCTCTTAAGAAGTATGGTTTTTCTTCTCAAAGCATTTTCGTTAAGGCATCGCTGAGATGGCTTAACTTATTTCTTTCTTTTCGCTTAAGAAGTACGATTTTTCTTCTCAAAGCATTTTCGTTAAGGCATCGCTGAGATGACTTAACGTATTTCTTTCTTTTCACTTAAGAAGTACGGATTTTCTTCTCAAAGCATTTCCAGTAAAGCTTGCAGTTTATCGCTCATTTTGGTTACTCGATTATCCCTAGTGATGTGTTAATGTATTCTGATGGTGCTTAACAAATTTATTCTCCTCTGGCGTCTCTTCCTTGACTATGTAGTCAGGATATCTTGTCTACTTTCTTTCATGGAATTGATATCCCACGAAGGGCAAATTTTGGGGTTCTTTTGGTATTGATCCTCTTCCACCTCGAACATTCAAATGTCACTCTTTCTCACTTATCGGGTTTAAAATGAGAACTCATAGGCCTCGAGGTGTCGAACCCTATCGACTAGTTGTGACATACTCTTAACCAAAGTTGGGTCTATTTTCTTTCTAATAGAATAATCTAATCCTCCAACAGCCATTTGAACAAGTTGATATTCTGGCACTTGGGTAAAACATCTCGCCTTTAATGACCTAAATCGATTTAGATAATCATCTATGGTCTCAACAAACCTCCTCTTAATGTTTGATAACTCGACCAAAGTAATTTTCGAATGTCCTTCATGAAATAATTTTTCCAACTTAGTCCATGAATCAATTGAATTAGGAGGTAATGTTGTAAACCACGTGAAGACTGCCTTTGTCAATGAAGGAAAATGTTTCACCCTTAGGTTTTCATTATTCGCTATATTCCCAAATTCAATTAAGTATCTAGCAATATGCACGGCTTTTGATTCACCAGACTCACCCGCGAACTTAGTATATTTAGGAATTTTCCACCCTCTAGGGTTTTTAGTCTGTAAAATATACTCAGACAAAGGGGACGAATATGTTGGCCTCTGGAGTGTGGTATTCATATCGTTCCTAGCCAGAATTTTCTCGACAATGGTAGTTAGATTATTTTCGACAGCTAGATCTTCCTGTCAAATTTGATCAAGAATTTGATCGACCTCTTGTTGTCGATTAACTAATACCACTAGGGGTTCGACAACAACATTTTCGTGAGGCCTATGACTTGTCCTTGATGGAAAGTTTCATCTTCTATTGCCCCATGTCTACTTGACCAGGGGGATCTAATCGAACAATAGGTGTGCCTGTCGACCAAGCACTTGGGGAGCGCCCCAAAAATTACACAAGCGTGTTAATTGGGAAATCACTTGTCGAATTGTTTCAGCGGACAGTCTATTGGTCTATGTCGATTCTTGCACTATGGGGTTAAATACATTACCCATTTGGGTAGTCAACATATTAACTAGCTCATGATTGCTATCATCCATTTGTTGCCTCAATACTTCCACTAAAGTATTAGTTAGGCGATACTAGTTATTACGAGCATTCCCTATTTCCTTGCTACAAATCCTTGTAAAGGAGAATTCATGTTTTGCATGTTATCTGACACCACTTCCGTATTTGAAGTCGACTGATATCCCAACATTAAGGAATACGACATTCCATAAGGGGGATCAGCAGTACCAAATCGAGGTATTGGTATGTTCGGAATGGCATTCATAGCCACCACATGCCTTGAACTCACCGGTGTGGTATGGGGAATAAGTACTGATACTGATGCAGTTGACCATGATATAGTTGTGTTGTTTAGTTGGGGAAATGGCGCAACTTGAGTAATTACTGGGTCAGATGTACCCAAAGTTCGTGATGGAATTTCATCCACGTTTGAAGTAGTGTTTGACATCCTAGGTGTACGTCTCCTAGTGGGCGGTTTGTTATACTCTTTATTTAAGCTTCCACTTCTAAGTCTCATACACTTATGACATCTAACAATAAAAACTTAGCATTGGTTCCACCATGTGTGCCAATTTTTTTACTATGGAAAATGGTAAACAACCGCTGGTCCTCCCAAAGTCCTAAAACTTAGGGTCACTCGCAAGATTGACCAATTGATCTTAAGACATGTGCTACGGTTTTTTGAGATTGTACTAATTTTTTTGAAATCCTTGCCTAAGAAACGGTTTCCTAAGACTAAGGGAATAAGTATAACAACTTTCCACACAATAGTTCAGGTTCGACGACATGTAACTCTTGATTGACGGAGACAAAAACCTAAATAACTTGACAAATCTGAGTATTCACTATGATTTTAACCTACTATGGTGACTCGTGACCGACACAAGGATGTGAACTCATGTCTGTTCTAAATGAAATAAGGGTCGACCGATTCTTTTGTTAACTCGAAACATGTAACAAAAAGAGCATCAACATACACGAAGACACAAAGTGATTTCTGAAAAGTAAATAGAATGCAAGTAAAAGTTCCAAAGAAAACGACTGAAATGTAAAGGTTTTGCATTGAAATAAAGGTGGTGATTCACGTACATCAAACACTTTCGCAACTCTTTCTTCCTGACACTCGGAATTGGGCAGAGATTTGGCAAGTATTTTGAGTATACAATTGAACACACGAAATTTACATTGAGATTACTTATTTATAGTATTTACAAAATAACTGCCTAAAAACAATCTACGGATGATATTTAAAACTTGAAGAAACTGCTTCACAGGATTTCGCCACCTATTTGGCGCTTAAATAATACCTGAAGCTTTTGGTAACTGCCCACGACTTTGAATTTTGAATCTTCCCGCTTCTGGCTTCTAAGAGTAAACTGCTCCCAGCTTCGACCCTTTCTTTTAACAAGAGCAAAATAATGAAATTTCTCTAAGTCCGGAATCCTCTATAATCGACTAGGCTCAGCTTCGACTACTTCCTTCGCTATTCAACATTTGGTCGAATCGAACGAATTCTACGCTTTATCCATCTAGTCGACGTACCTCTTCTTCTACATCCTTGTCTTAGCATTTTTTCCTGGTCATAAATTTCAATCTTCTGAAGAACCTTTATCTTTAAGGATCGACCCTTAGTTCACAAGGATATATGCATTTAATATGTACCTTTGAATACCTTAAGAAATTTCAGGGTAACAAGTATGTATGAATCTTATTTTATGGAATGTTGTGAATAACATTGATGGAATGATATGCTATATGTTATTTGTTATGTGTGGTGATACGTATATGCTACATGTAATGCTTGTTGTTGTTGAAACATGATGTTGTGCAATTGGTGAATAGTTCACATGAGTTAAATTATGGTGATATGATTGGATAATTGAGGTTGTTGGATAATCTTGATTTGCATATGGTGTTGTTGAATTGCACATGCATACATGGTTGACCTTGAAAATTGAGGTGGTGGAACTTTGGGTACACAATTGGCTCAATCCTTGATGGATAAGTAGCGGTGAAACTTTGGGTTCACATATTGGCTCGATCCTTGAATGGATAAGTGCAAGTTGGCTCGATCCTTGAATGGATAAGTAACGGAGGCTTTGGTCTTGTCTGGATCGGAAGCGTGGCTTTGATTCTAAGATAATGAATTGGAAGCGAGGTGAACGAAATGTTCCCAATGGTACCACATGCATATTGAGTCACATTGCATTGTTGTCTCATGAGTCATTGATGAATATGTGTTGTGTGTATTGGATTTGTGATATTTGATTATATGAACAATTGAATTTTTTGGATTGATGACATTTCTGTTGTTTGTGATAAATGTGAATATGTTATACTCGGAATGTCTTTATAATCATATTACTTTGGAATATTACTTGAAGTGTGTGGAAATCTTGAATAGATGTTGTTTCTATATTACTTTCAATTATATATATTTAGATAATGATGTGAATTCTCACCCTTTTGTTATGATGTTGCCTCTATGTGGGTAACGTGCAGGTTCCGAGGATAGCAGTGCTTCGCACAAGACTAGTTGAGGAGTTTATCTAGCTATCCTATACTAGGTAGTTGAGTCATTGATCTAGTCATGTAACACGGGATTTATCTAAATTTCTGCTTTTATGAGATATTTGTATGTATTCTCATATATTTTGGATGTGTATGTTGAGATACTATTTTGATGTGGCCTTGGTGCCAATGTATGAATTCTGATGACTTGATTATGTTATGGATTCATCTCTTTTCATTCAATGGTTATAGTATGGGATGTAGTCATTGATAGTATCTGTGAATAAGAAATGATCCGCTGTGAAATGCATGATTTTGTTTTAAAGCATGAGATTCAAATATGTGTTATGATTATGGCCAGTGTATTTAAGTGGGGATTATGGAGTGTTACAAGTGACGGCGACAAATCAATTTGATATGCCACTTCACCTACCTTCTTAGCAATCTGATAAGGACCAATAAAATGCATAGTCAACTTCTGTGACTTCAAAGCTCTACCAACACCAGTCACATGAGTAACTCTCAAAAACAGATGATCCCCTTTCTCAAAACTAAGATCCTTTCCCCTCTTATCATGATAACTCTTCTGACGACTATGGGCAATCTTCATCTTTTCTCGAATCATCTTAATCTTATCTGTAGTCTGTTGAACTATCTCAGGTCCAACCACAACATTCTCTCCAGATTTATACCAACATAAAGGCGTCATACACCTTCTTCCATACAAAGCTTCAAACAGAGCCATTCCAAAACTCGAATGAAAACTATTGTTATAGGTAAACTAAATCAAAGGAAAATAATTATCCCAAACACCTCCTTACTCTAAAACACAAGCTCTCAAAAGATCCTCCAATGATAAAATCTTCCTTTCAGTCTGACCATCAGTTCGCGGATGATACGTCAAACTCAAACGCAACTTCATACCCAAATCATCTTGCAAACCTTCCCAGAAATATGAAATAAACCTCAAATCTCTATTTGAAACAATACTCGATGGAACACCATGCAAACTCACAACTTTCTCAATATACAACTTAACAAACTTCTCCATAGGATAATCCATCAAAATTGGAATAAAGTGAGTAGATTTTGTCAATCTATCCACAATAATCCAAACAACATCATGACTACTCGGAGTCCTCGGATATCCATAAACAAAATTCATAGAAATGCTATCCCACTTCCACTCAGGAATGGATAACGACTGCAACAAACCAGACAGTTTCTGATGTTCAATCTTAGACTTCTGACAGATCAAACAAGAATACACAAACTCAGGAATATCCTTCTTCATACCAGACCACCAAAATAATTTTATCAAATCTTAATACATCTTAGTAGCACCAGGATGAATACTCAAACCACTACAATATCCTTCATCAAGAATTCTCTTTCTCAAATCTCCAACATCAGGACTACAAACTCTATCACGACACTTCATGATACCATTCTCATCAATCCGAAAATCACCACCCCGGCCTTGATTAATCAACACCAACTTATCTACCAAAACAAAATCAGATTTATGACCTTCTATAATCTCGTCCAAAATACCACTGGTAAGCTTCAACATACCAAGCTTAACACAAGAAGACACCGTTTCACAAACCAAATTCAACTCTCGAAGTTGCTCAAGTAAATCCAACTCTCACACCATCAACATCGACATATGAAAGGACTTCCTACTCAAAGCATCAACTACAACATTTGCTTTACTCGAATGATAATTCAAACCAAAATCATAATCCTTCAAGAATTCCAACCATCCTCTTTGCCTCATATTCAACTCTTTCTGATCAAACAGGTACTTCAAACTCTTATGATCGCTAAACAACTCAAATCTCGAACCAAATAAGCACAACTGCGGCTAACTCTAAATCCTGCGTCGAATAATTCCTCTCATGAACTTTAAGTTGCCTCGAAGCATAAGTTACCACTTGCCTATTCTCCATCAACACAGCTCTTAAACCCATCAATGAAGCATCACAATACACCACAAATGGTTCTGTCGGATTAGGCAAAATCAAAATAGGAGCGGTTGTCAACCTTGTCTTAAGTTCTTGAAAATTAGCTTCACACTGCAACGTCCAAACAAAATCTTGACCTTTCCTTGTCAACTGCGTCAAAGGTAACGCCAACTTAGAAAAACCTTCAACAAACTTACGATAATAATCAGCCAAACCGATGAAACTTTTAATCTCAGAAACAGATTTCAGAGCTTTCCATTGAGATACAACCTCAACCTTAGAAGGATCCACAGAAATACCACCACTCTAAATCACATGCCCAAGGAAACTCACTTCCTTCAACCAAAACTCACACTTAGAAAGATTAGCATACAACTTCTTCTCTTTCAGCACAGATAACACAATCCTCAAAAGCTCAGCATAATCTTCTTCACTCTTGGAATAAACAAAAATATCATCAATGAACACAATAACAAACTGCTCAAGATACTCATGAAAATTCTGATTCATATATTCCATAAATACACAAGGAGCATTAGTCACACCAAACGGCACTACAGAATACTCATAGTGACCATAGCTTGTCCTAAAAGCAGTCTTCTGAATATCCTCAGCTTTCACACGAATCTGATGATACCCAGACCTTAAATCAATCTTACTAAAAACACAAGAACTAACTGTCGCACCCCAAAATTTACCCTCCGTTTATTTTTATAATTTGTGTGGCTCCTTTCAGTTATCAAGCTTTTCAAAAATATGGACAATTAGTATAAGGGGCTCTCGTATTCATTCGAGGTTGGGATTCTTGATCACTGTAATTTCCTCTGTCGGGCTTTAAGATTGTACACTCAGACGTTCGTCCTGTGCTTGTCATCATCTCTGTTGCTGGTTTCTGTTAAAGAAAAGATGTACGGATTCAGGGATGTGAATGACATGGTAATTCTCGGATGCGTCCTCGTGTGTTCCGCTTGCATCAGATTAAAAAGTTTGGAGCAAAATCATCCGTTGGTTTATAATTCAAAGTTTCTCATATGCGTGCATTTTGTTGATGTTTTATCTACCAATGGGAGGTTGATTGAGAATCGGGATAAATACCGCTTCCTCAAAGGCATCATTGGCAAGGTTTGGATTTTAAAAGTGGCTACTGTTGGCTTTGTCGTTTTGTTTAGAATGGTGGGCATTTCTAACTCAAATTCGAAAAGGAATTTCAGAAGGTTATTTTTAACTCAAGTTTCAGAATAACTTCATTCTGGTTTCATTTATAATTTCAGAATGAAGATGGGATAATTTCACTTGTTTCATGGAATTTCATTTAAGAAGTAATTTGGTCTTACAAATATCATGGCAAGAATTTAAGGTAAAGAAAGTGTCATTCAGTCAATTGACAAAAGTAATTCAAAATTCATTCAAGAGTTCTCACAAGTTTTGGAAATTTTGTCAAGATGGTATTTTGAACATTGTTCCTAAGTTATTTCGGTTCAAGTTCAAATTATAAGAACAATTTTATCAACCTTCAAACCAATTTCAAAGGATTCCAAGTTATTACAAGTTTGGAACGGTTATGTTACACAATTCAATGGCACAAAAGAAAAGTTTGAATATTCATTTCGAATTAATTCATTGTTGCGTGCTATACAAAGTTATGACACTTTCAAGTACTAATTCAAAATTCTATTAAAAGTACTCAATGATGATTCAAGTTTGTTACAAGTACTAATAAGAATCATTCAATATCTATTTAAACTGAAATGGTTTACATTGGTATCAATTCCAAGCTACATAAAAGTTGTTCTTTTGTTGTTACAAAGTCGTAAGTTTCTAAACTAATTTCTACAATGTCTACAAAAAGTCTTGGCCTTATTCTTCAAGTTACAAGAAGTTCAACGTCACATGCTTGCTTCTTCTTCATCCTCCACCGTCTTCTTGTCAAGTTTTCCTATCTGTTGTCCGACTTCCACTCATCACATGAAACAAGAAAAAAGCACAAGTTAGAAGTAACAAAACATAATCGAATTACAAAAAGTAAGAAATTCAAAGAGTTTGTCTATTGTTTCAAAACATCATCATTAGGCATTTAGGCGGAATCAGGTTTTCAACAATAAGCCTCAGAATCTTAAAAAGATTAATCATCGGCGAATGCTTGTTTGCAAATCACGGGCTAACCCGGTTCACAAACAAGCGCGACGGCAATACGAAGCGACAAATTCAGTTTCCGGGCAGCAAACAATGCGAAGCAGACAGATTCAATTCCGGGCAGCAGCATACACATATACATTTTAATCCCAAAAAAGGCAACAGGCAACATATATCAAGGCAACAGCAAGTGTATATCAGTTCATAATGATTCCCACAGCAGACATAGCAACAACAAAGACAGCAGCCAACAAGCATATGTATCAGCATGATGATCAAGAAAAACTCAGAACAGAGCAGCAGGGACAATTGCAAAAAATTCAGAAAAAGAGTAATCATCACAAGCCAGCATTGAGCCCAATGTTACAAGCCACAAAAGTCAATATTCAGGGCAGAGCAGGGACAATTTGAGAAAGCACAGTAAGCCAAAAAGCCAATATTCAGAGCAGAGCAGAAAACTCAGAAAGTCATCATGACAGCATGGTGTTAGACCACAATACAAGCAACTGGGACAAGAAAAGATCAATATAATATCTGTTCAGGATATAAGAAGAAAATGACCAGAAAACTGACAGAGATGAAGAACTCAAGCCAACCCAAAAAATCCACAAGTGCAGCATCCACTTTCTTATCACCCAAAAACTGAGAAAAGCAACCAAAAAGAGAGAAAGAAGATGAGTTCAGAACTAACATAGTAACATTCAAAACACAAAACCAGAAAAAGCGTAGCATCTATCCTTATTATCCAAAGACCGACACCAAACACCAATCATCAGACCAAACCGAAATCCCAACACAGTTTCAAAACCGAACTCATAACAATAAAAAACGCAGAAAACACAGCATTTCATCATTTTCCTACGCCAACTACCTTCAGTTCGTTTTTTGTCAGAAAACACATTCTGAAGCAAGAAAGAAGATAAGTTCAAGAAAGGTATTACCGGTTTCGAAGGAGAGGTTGCGAGCGATATCACCGTCCTTCTCCTTCACTCCACGTTCCCTCTCATTTGCGCATCGCTTCACGTTGCCGTCACCGATTAGAAGGCTAGGGTTCCATTTTCCCCTTTCCAACAATCTGTCAAACAAACCAATGATCAGAAAACGAAAATCAAACAATCGGAGCATGCAAACAGGATCGCCGGAGAGAACGAAAAACCCAGAATGCGGCGAAGGGACCGGTGAGGAAACGGAGAATCGCGACGGGTTGAGAGAGGTCGCAGTGAGGGAGAGATGAGAAACGCGACGAGAGAACGGTGAGGAACCAGAAACCGAAGGCGAGAGAGAGCGAAATCGCGAGAGAAACGGAGAGGAGTGCGTTGGGTTTTTACCCGTTTGGGAAGAAGATACCCCAGACCCTTTTCCTTTTCCTTTTCATTTTTTATTTTATTTTTTTAAAAACAAATAATAATAATAATAATAATGTATATAAATTGTCTTATTTTCTTTTTTCTAAAAAATCTCTTCTTCATAAAATTTGGTGGTGACAAGTGTCACCACCTTATTTTTTTAGAAAAATCTATTTTGTTTTCATTTTTGTTATTATTAAATAATTTTGACAAAAATGTAAGTATTAGCATAATACATTGTGTGGTGTAATTTTGCCATTTTTGGAACAATCGGTTTATTTTGAGGTGGAAGCATTGCACCCGGTTCGCCAGCACGTGGAGGTATTTTTGACCAACCAAAGTTCAGATGGTTTTCCTTCCATACTCCGTCCAGAGCCACGACAATCAGGCTATTTCTGAACTTATTCTATTTCCATTAATTTATTTTTGTCGGAAATAATATTTTTTGCGATGTACTAAATAATTGTTGGACATGATAGTTTTTGTTTGATGATTTACCGATTAAACTATTAGCCGATTTTTCATCAAACAGAAAAAATCATCTCTAATAATTATTTAAATTTCCGGTTGTATTGTTTGGTATTTTGTCTGATTATTTACTCATTCAGTATTTATTCACCATTGTACACCGTGCACACAACGGAAATTAAAATCAATTCGACTTCATCTTGATTGGCTCATACGCCGATTTCTTAAAGGGTCTCATGGTTGGGGATGGGCATGGCCATCCTCACGAGATTGGTTAAAGCCCTTGTTGCTTTAACCGATCATAACCCGAAAACAACATTGGTCTATATACCAATCACCATGCACCAGGGTCTCATGGTTGGGGATAGGAGCACCTATCCTCACGAGGTTAATTAAGTCCATATACTTGATTAATCATAACCCGCTTCCATTTTCTCTCAGCACGCGTATCAGAATACCTTCGCAAATAAATTTCAAACCTCGATCCAATGTCGAGTGCATTTTCTAAATTCTTTCATAAAGAAAACTCAAGTGTTTAAGCCGTTGGATGCTAGACTAATTGTTTAAACACTTGCAAAAAATGAACTTCGAATCTTTAAGTCATTGGATGCTAGACTAATTGCTTAAAGATTCCTAATAACGTGAACCTTGTTTCACTTCACTCTTTCATAAGAAATTTTGTTGGGATGATAGACGACTCGTTGAGCATTGAGCTCATCTTGTTTCTAGTATTTGAATCGTAGGATGCTAGTCCTATTGTTCGGTACTTTTCACCCATAAGCCAACACTTACACAAAAACCAACAAATCGTAGGATGCTAGTCCTATTGTTTCTCCTCCATTTCGCATTCCCCGCGTATCAAACTTCAAAACACTTTCATAATTAAGGTTTCAAACCTCGATCCAACGTCGAGTGCATTTTCTAAATTCTTTCATAAAGAAAACTCAAGTGTTTAAGTCGTTGGATGCTAGACTAATTGTTTAAACACTTGCAAGAAAAATGAACTTCTAATCTTTAAGTCGTTGGATGCTAGACCAACTACTTAAAGATTCTTAATAACGTGAACCTTGTTTCACTTCACTCTTTTTCTTAAGAAAAAACTTTTTGGATGATAGACGACTCGTTGAGCATTGAGTTCATCCTGTTTCTAGTATTTGAATCGTAGGATGCTAGTCCTATTGTTCGGTACTTTTTCATCCACCTAAAAACAAATCAACTCACTCAAATTTCTTTTATCTCTCAGACGCGATCATTAAACTCTTTTCCGACAAAGAGTGTGCAATAGTCGTTTCAAATACGAGCGAGGACTTAAGCTTTTCAAACAAACAAAACAAGTCCTAGTTCCAAGCATTTGAAACGTCTAAACGCACGATTTTTCAGATAAAATTAATGCAACCAATTAAAGCCTTTTTAAGAGGAACTACAGAGTTTTGACTTTCCCATTGCACGAGGGAATATGTAGGCACACGGTTCCGAAACCGTGTCAAACTCAAAATAATAAGAAACAAATTCTGTTTTCTTTCAGCATCCATAATTTAGTAAACACACACACAAATGCGTAGAATTAAATGGGTCCCATCGAGTACGATGGATGTAAGGGGTGATAATACCTTCCCCTTACATAACCGACTCTCGATCCCACTTTTTGGTCACGTAGACCGCCTTATCCGCATGTTTGGGGTTTTATCTATATTTCCCCGTTCTTTTCAGAACGAATAAAATTAGGTGGCGATTTCATAGTTTTTGAGAATTTAAAAGATTTTTGAAAATCGAGTTGCTTCACTAACCAATTGATCCATCAAATCATCAATCCTCGGAAATGGATACTTAGTCTTAATAGTCACTTTGTTCAGTTGTCTATAATCAACACACAACCTCATAGAACCTTCCTTCTTCTTAACCAACAACACAAGTGCACCCCACGGTGACACACTCGGACGAATAAACCTCTTCTCAAGCAAATCCTCAAGCTGATTCTTCAACTCTTTCAACTCAAAAGCAGACATCTGATATGGAGCCATCGAAACAGGACTAGTTCCAGGAACTAAATCAATCGAAAACTCCACCTCACGCTATGGCGGAAAATCACTCACATCATCGGGAAATACTTCAGGAAAATCACAAACAACAGGAAATTCACCCATAGTTTGTTTCTCACCGAGATCCAACGATGCCAACAAAGCAAATAACACAACACCATATTTCAAAGATTTATCCACTTGCTGAGCAGAAAAAAACAAATTCCCCACGATACCAGAATCAAGAAAGATAACCGACTTGTCAAAATAGTTGATAAAAACATGATTGTATTCTAACCAGTTTATACCAAGAATCACATCCAATTGATCTAACGGAAGACAAACTAAGTCCATCCAAAAATCTCTACCAAAAATACTCAACGGACAATTCAGACATGCAACAGAAGTACAAACAGAACCCATAGCAGGAGTATCAATAATTATATTTCCATGCATATCAGACAATTCAAGATTCAACCTCTTAACACAATCCGAAGAAATAAAAGAATATGTCATACTAGTATCAATGATAACAACCAAAGGTGTACCATTAATAAAGCACGTACATCGGATAAGTCTATCCTTAACCAGAGTTTCAGCACCAGACAATGCAAACACTTTCCCTCTAGCTTGCTCCTTCTTCGGCTTATCACACTTAGTACTAATGTGTTTTTTTTTCTCACCACAATTGGAGCAAGTCACATCCACACCAAACTTGCAATCAACAACTTTTTGACCCTCCTTGCCACACCTAAAGCACTTTTCAACATCCTTTCCATAATCAGAAGCACGACGCCCTTCCACACCACACTTGAAGCACTTAACCGGAGTAGAAAATCCTCCCCACTTGGCTTCTTGCCACCATTAGCTTGATGTTTCCTCTTGTCATCATATAACTTCTCACAGAATTGACCTTTTGCCTTTCCTATCATTCACATTCTTATAGTAAAAAGCACTCTCCCTACTATCCTCATCATAAATCCTACTCTTGTTCACCAACTTAGCAAAACGAGTAATCTGCTGATATCCAATAGCCTTCTTGAAATCAGGTCTCAAATCATTCACAAACTTCAGACACTTAGATCTCTCAGCATTCATAGTATTGTAATAAGGATAATACTTAATCAGCTCTTGAAATCTTGCAGCATACTCAGCCACAGTTCCATTACCCTGCATCAACTCAAGAAAATCCACTTCTTTCTTACCACGCACATCTTCTGGAAAATAGTTCTCCAGAAAAGCATCATGGAAAATAGCCTAAGAAACTTCAACACCTTCCTCATCAAATCTCTGAATAGTGTTGCTCCACCAATCTTCAGTTTCCTTCTCCAACATATGCGTACAAAACTGCATCTTCTGCGCATCAGTACAATTCATAACTCTGAAGATCTTCTCAATTGCCTTAAGCCATGCTTGAGCATTTTCAGGTTCATGCTCACCGTCAAAGATAGGAGGATTGTTCCTCTAAAACTTTCCCAAAGCACGTAACTCATCACCCTCATCTCTAGATCCAGCATTTGCCTGCGAAATTTGCCCAAGAGATCCAGCCAACATCCTCAAGGCTTCAACAATAGCATCATTATTCCTTCCTACAACCATCGTCCTAAGACATCCAACAACAACAGACAACAACATTGATCGTGTCAGATACACAAATCAAATACAATAGGAATTAAATTAATTAATAACCTAGCCAAATCTGACTGACCATTGCTCTAATACCACGAATGTAACACCCCTTTTCTAACCCCAAATAATCATGGCATAAATCAGAGTAAAATATAATGCACGCATATAAAGGGTGTCACATATTATTTTCCACACATAGGAAAACCATACAAAACAAACATAACATGCACCTGGTCATAATCATAACACATATTTGAATCTCATGCTTTAAAACAAAACTATGTATTTCACAGCGGAGTATTTCATTTTCTCAGATACTATCAATGATTGCATCACATACTTTAACCATTGGATGAAATAACAATGAATCCATAACATAATCAAGTCATATAAATTCATACATTGGCACCAAGGCCACATCAACATAGTATCTCAACATACAAATCCAAAACAAATGAGAACACATAACGAATATCTCATATCAACATAAATCCAAATAATCCCCGTGTTACATGACCAGAGCAATGACTCACTACGTAGTATAAGGAATAACTTGATAAACTCCTCAACTAGTCTCGTGCGAAATACCGTTATCCTCAGAACTTGTACGTTACCCACATAGAGGCAACATCACAATAGAAGGGTGAGAATTCACATCATTATCCAAATGTATATAAATTGGAAGCAATATAGAAACAACATCTATTAAAGAATCCTACACACTTCATGTGATATTCCAAATAATATGATTATACAAACATTCCAAGTATAACATATCCACATTTATCACAAATGACATAAATTTCATCAATACAATCAATTCAATGATTAACATAATCATTTCCAACAAATTCCAACATACAACACACATTCTTTAATGACTCATGAGACAACAATGCAATGTGACTCATGCATGTGATACCATCGTGAACATTCTGCTCACCTCGCTTCTGATTCAATAACTTAGAATCAAAGTCACGCTTCCGATCCGGACAAGACCAAAGCCACCATTATGAACCCAAAGTTTCACCGCTACTTTTTTCATTCAACAATCAAGCCACATTGTGAATCCAAATTTCACTGCTACTGTTTCCATTCACGGGCCAAACCAATCACGGAGTTCCAACTCCCCATAAATGCATGTGCAATTTAACCAACAACATATGCAATTAAGATTATCCACCAACCTTAATTATCAAGCATATCACAATAATCCAACACATTTAAATTATCCACCATTTGCACATACATCATGTTTCAACAACAACAAACAATACACAAGTATTTACAATCATCATACATCACAAATAACATATAACATATAAGCCAACACATGTTATTCTCAACAATTCATCCAAAACATAACATACATACACTAATTCAAGTGGTATGTCTTCAACGAAATCGCATCCAAAAGCAATCCAAAACTCATCAAAGCAATTATTAGAAATCGTGTAAATTAATGATAAATCATAAGCAAGCAAGCCCCCAAGCCAATCATGCAAAATCAAAATATTTATTTTTGCACACAGGTGACCGCGCTCATCGGCACCCCGCGCGCTCAGCACCCTTTAAATTATGCATAAAAATATGCTACGGACCTGCATCTGTCCAGCCACGAATTCCACTACCAAAATATGTTCTAATGCTAATTTAACACAAATTAAACATCATCTAACATGTATACACTATAGAGAACCTATTCATATCATCAAATCTAGTTTTAATCATCAAAAACCCCAAATTACAACTTCAATTTGAGAAACCAAAACCTAGAAATTAAGATACTCAATCCTATAGCATGTTACTAATCACTACCCAACAACATACAAATGCATAATAATGAAGATTCTCCCCCTTACCTCTTGAAGATTTAGCTTCCTAGGGTTTCCTTTTCTCTTCTCCCCTTCTCCTCTTCTCTTCTCTTCTTTCTTTCTTTTTTCACCAAATGACAACACGAACTATATTTTTCCTCTAACCCTTTACTAACTAGTAAACTCAAATTGGCTTAACACTTAACACCTCCTTATTACTTCTATTCTTATAATTAGGCTCAACACTAAATAATCTCATTTCTACTCATAAAACCCAATTATTCAAATAACACAAATATTTAAATAATTCAAATACTCATTTAAATCACTCAATTAAATTAATTATCACATAATATAATAAATAATAATAATTAACAATTAACTATTAAAAAACAGAATATTACATAGGACAAGTCAAAACAAAACCACCATATCCAAAACGAAGTTTAGATGAACAATCTCCTTATTGAAGCTCCAAACCAGATCACAGATACAAGGTAGATTGGCTATTTCAGATCACCATTTTACCATCTGTCATTTTTTGCTTAAACTATTTCATAATTAATAATAATTTAAATTTATTTGCTTAATTAATAATATTAAATTTTAGTGGATCAAATAATAATTTTTAATATAATATTAAAATTAATTGATTTAGAATATTAAAATTATATTCAATAATTAATTATATTAATTAATTTTAGTGTGTCCAATAATGAAAATTTTAAAATATATTAAATAATAAATTAATTTAGAATCTATACTATATATTTTAAAAATAAGTGAAATTCCATATTAATAGTTTCAGTTTATTTGTTAGAATAAAATTCAATATTAATTTCAGTTTATAATCATAATAATTAAGTGTAGTAATTAAAAATTAACCAACCATGATAGATACATTTAATTTGATATTAATTACTAATATTTATATTTAGTAATTAAGTGTAGTAGTTAATGAATTGTAATACTAATTAATATATAAATTTAGTCTGTAATACCAAACAACAATGATATTGTATTTAGTGACTAAGGTATGCTCTCTATTACACATGGAATGCTTATTCGATTTTTTTTTAATCGAAATTTTTCTTAAATATCAAAATTTTAAAAATAATTTTGAAGTTATTTCAAATAGATTTTTATAAAAAATATTTTTAAAGTATAATTTTTTAAAAAATATATAATTTTGACTATGTATTAATCTTCAATAATATACATTTATGTTATAGGATATTAAAATTTGTGTTTAAATTAAAAAATATATATATATATAAAATATCTAAGATTTTGAAAAACTGTTTTTCAAAATTTATTTTAAAAAATATGAAAAAATATCCAATTTTTAACCTGTGTGTTGGAAATGTCACACTTTTTTTAATAACCTAGTGATAGGAAAAGCTAATTGAAGGTTAAATTTTGCTAGACATAAATTATTGATTTTAAAGTAAAAGTTTAAGTTCTCATTCGTATAGGATAATAATAATCTTGCAAATTTAGGTGTTTTAGTTTATTCTTAGCTTGATTTGCACTCCTAATACCAGATACCAGACCCTTTGGGAGAAAATCCAACTGATAAGTAACTAAAGTCACCCGTCTATACCTTTGCGTGCCTTTAAGAAAAGTTCAACTACTGTTTGTTTTGCACCATGATGACAAAGAGAACAACCCTTTTCATGAGTAATAAAAACACATAATCTGTGTGTGTTGTTAGGTTTCTTTATGGCATAGGCCATGGCTTAATTTGGTGAGCTTAACAAACAAAGTCTCTAGAAGTTGTGAGTTTCTAGAAACAAACACGTGAGAACACATAATGGGGGCGTTGGTAATTCAAATTGAGACAAGATTCACATGTTTAACAAATTGTGAGACAAGATTCACATGTTTAACAAATTGTATATGGTTAAGTGGCCTACGCATTGTTTGTTCTGAGCATTCAGCACCATATACCAATGGGCCTATTTAAGATATTTATGGTAATTTTTGTTCTTCAAATTAGGGAAATGCAAGTGTTCTTATACTCGGTAAGAGTTTAAAAATATATATTTCGTTTATTAAATATTTTTTTAATATATAAAAAATTAAAATAATTTTTTTATGAAATAAAAAATTATTTTTAAAAATATTTATATTTAATGTATGGAAAATTTAATTAATTAATTTATTTAAAGGATATTTTTTTATATTAAAAATTTTTAAACAATGTCTCGGAGGCGTTAGACATTTATTAGACGAGTAAAGAATTATTAATTAGATTCTGTGTAATTTCTACTCTAAAAAAATAAAATTGCTAGTTCTATGTTAAACTATTTTCTATGCCTAATAATATGTTTTGGAAATAAATGAATCTGCTATTTATTTCAAAATTGTTTGATAAAAAGAGTTTTCAAAATCAAGTGTGATTCAGATGGTCTAATTTAAAAGTATAAAGTTAAATCAGTAGTAAAAGTTTATATTGAAATAAAATAGATCGATTACACAAAGATCATATATATATATATATATATATATATATATATATATATATATATATATATATATATATATATATATATATATATATATATATATATATATAATGGATTCAAATATACTGCAGTCAACAAATCTGGTATCTATATATTTATGCAAATTGGACTGGTAGATTAGAATCCGAAGATCTTCATTCAAATACAGTATTTTTAAATTATAACTAGTCGAAGATCCGTGCGTCCGTATGTGTAGCTTAATTTTCGAGAATAAGTGTTAATTGTAATTAAAATGATATATAATATAAGATGGACTCGTCTGATAGAACTTAGAATTACCCCATCTATAAAATATTAATATAATATTTTAGTTCATAATCACATTACAATAACCAAAAAGTCATAGTCTCAAAAAGTTATGACAAAATAGTTACAACAACCACTATGAAGAAATGTCGTTCATGTCTGAAGAGAAAAAAAAAACAATTAATATTTGAGAAAAACAATTAATATTTGAGATCTTGTAGTTATAGTCCAGGAATAGCAAATAATGTAGTATAATGGTCATAATTAACAAACATAAAAAATGTGCATATGTTAATAAAGATTACATAAATAACATTGTGAAAGACTTCTTTGACATAAATAACCTTGTGGAAGACTTCTTTGAAAACCACATTTCTGGTATGATTTAACTAAAAATTATCTTGTCATGGATTAAAATCTTTAGACCTACTTTGCTCTTTACTCTTGACATGGCAACATATAACTGGTCTTTGGTTAATATAAACCAACAAAATCTAATGATTGGCCCTGAGACTTATTTTAAGTCATGGCAATAGAGACAATAATAGGAAATTGTCTTCTAATAAGCTTGAAAGGCCAAAGAGATTGAGAAGGAGACAACGACATCCTTGGGATGTAAATAGTATTACCAACATGGGTACCAGAAATGGTTTGAGCCTCTGTGACGTGATTTGTAAGTCTTGTTACCGTCAATCTTGTGCCGTTGCAAAGACCTTCAGATTGATCCAAATTTCTTATAAGCATAATTGTTGTGCCAATCTTCAATTTCAAAGAATGGTTTGGTAAACCAGAAGTCTTTAAACAACTCAAGAATTCAGGTGTCAAATGCTCAAAAGCTTCATTGTCATTAGCTTCTGATCGATCTATTGAATCACTACTCAAATAGTCCTTTACATCACCTAATTATAATAAATTTTATTAGTAACATGAATTTAATAATATAAAACATTGTAACATGAAATTAATAATTTTTAACAATACAGTAATACTAACCTGGTAGTAGATTAGTAATGTAGTCGCTAATCTCATCAACAATCTCTATAGTTGAAGCTAAAATGGCTCTACTTTTGAAAATTAGAATCTTTGTAATTTTGAATGAGATTTGGGTAAGATTAGAAAAATAATAATAAATTATTCCAAACATAATAACTAATAAATTTAGTGTATAAAGCAAATGTTTATAGACATGGTAAAGTTGTGTATTTAGAAACCGAAGTGATTATAAACATGGTAGGCTATGTCAATTTAGTAACGTATTAAATGTTATATTGTAACGAAATGTTAAGTGGCAACCTCCAATAGAAATTATGAAAATAATAAGAATTTTTTATTAGTAAAGAAAAATAAAGTAAGAGTAAGAATATACAATTGATAGAAATTATAAAAATAATAAGATTTGATGATTAGTAAAATAAAAATAAATTAAAAAGTAATAAAATAATAGCTATCATATACTGTAACCAAATGAAAAGAAAGGAATTAGTATGTAACCATGAGTTTCTTATTTGAAGTATTGACTCTAGTTAAGTTGTATGGTACAGTTTTACTTATAGCCAAAATCCCAAGTTATACTATATATTGTCCAGCAAGATGTACTTCACAGAGGCAAAATAAAAGTTCATGATACACAATAACTGGGCCATGGTCAATATTGATATTGTATGCACAGGTTTCAATAAGATGGTTGTAGTTTTTTGTGAGTTGTTTGGGCAGTGTTCTTATACTTGATGCAGCAGGTTATTTAGCAGACGCCATATACTGCATTTAATGTTTATGCAGTAGGTTCATGAGTAAGATAAAAAGTTTTTACAACTATATAGGTAATGTGCAGCATATAGAAAGGAATGCCTCTACTATGACATACTATTTTAGCGTAAGATTGTAAAGTACATGGTAGGTAATGATAGTGTGAAGAAGAACCTCCTTGAATCAAGTGATACAAAAGGCATTGTAATTCAAATTCTGATGCAAAACAAAAATAATCGTGTAAGTGTTATATGTTCCTAGGGATTTTATATTTTTCTTTATCATTATGTGTTGTTTATTGGTAAACACCAACAAACTATAAAGTAGTTGAAAAACCAATGTGATAGCAGTATGAAGAGGTTTCATAAAACTCCTAAAAGTGATAAAACAAACTTTGAAACATATGCAAAATGGTAACCAGTCTTACTGTGTATATACTTTGTGTTTCAGATTGATATTTATGAAATAAGTGTTAGAACATAGTTTGGTTCTACACCAATCTTAGCAGTTTTGATGATAACAAGCACTGTAGATGACAATTATGTTCTGACCCTAATAAATAAATATTTTGTATGAAACATTGTTGTCTCCTAATTTTGTTTAATAAAGTATGCAAATGAAGTTCTGACCTTGAAAAGAAAAGAAGTTTTTTTATCCGAACCTTCAGAAGTTCTGATAGCAGAAGAAGATTTTGCTCTGAACCTACAGAAGTTCTGATACAATGCATTTATTAAGACTCTGATCTAAGCGAAGTTTTGATATGTTAGAAGACTCTGATCTAAGCAAAGTTCTGATACGTTAGAAGATTCACGCTCTAAGCGAAGTTCTGATGAACTTCTAAAAGCACCAAAGGCTGCACCAAACTCTGATGTAAACCTTGTCAGCTGATCTAAGAAATCTTAAAGCTCTGCTACATCATCTTCTGATCAATACATCAAGGATTCGAGCCAAACTTCTGAAAGCACCAGACTGCTCTACAAACTCTGATATCCATGTTATGGCTGCAACATTCTGATGTGTTGCTATTCATTAAATAAATTTTATTAATAAATGACTAAATATAAAAAATAATTTAGTAGCACTTCTATCAGAGGTTGCTTTGGTGTTTCTATCAGAGGTTGCGTTAGCATACTTTCTTCAGAAGTTGCTTTCATGTGCTTGACCAGAAGTTTTATTCTTCATTAGAACTTCTAATACTTTATGATCTTCTGTAAGCCTTGTTGAACACATCTTCTATCAGGGGTTTACAAATGGTACTTCTATCAGAGTTTGTATTTCAATCTTCACTCAAAAGTTTTCTTTACAGCGTGCGTGTTCCAAAAGTTCTTCCTTAGAACTTCTAAATTCATCTTCTGCTCAACATAGTATAACGTTCCATTTTAAGCGCTTGAGTCAGAACATCTTCTGAAACTAAACATATGCATCTTCTGAAGGAAGCATGCTAACGCAACCTCTGATAGAAGCACCAAAGCAACCTCTGATAAAATTGCTACTAAATTGTTTTTTATATTTAGTCATTTATTAACCAATTTCACCATGTTGCCTACCAATTTTTTATATTTCATTAACCAATTTTATTTTACTGTTAAAAAAATATAAATTTTTTATAAAAAAATGTTATTATAATAATATATTATTGTTCACAAAATATATTTTTTATTAAAAAAGACTATTTACCGTATAAATACGATGAATAGTTTTTGATGTAAGTATTGGTGTAGGATTTTGGTGTATGAATAGCATTACTCATAAATATTTTGTATAAAACATTGTTGTCTCCTAATTTTGTTTAATAGAGTATGCATATGAAGTTCTGACCTTGAAAAGAAAATAAGTTTTTTTTTTATCTGAACCGTCAGAAGTTCTGATAGCAAAAGAAGATTTTGATCTGAACCTACAGAAGTTCTGATACAATGGATTTATTAAGACTCTGATCTAAGCGAAGTTCTGATACGTTAGAAGACTCTGATCTAAGAAAAGTTCTGATACGTTAGAAGACTCAGATCTAAGCGAAGTTCTGATACGTTAGAAGACTCTGATCTAAGCGAAATTTTGATACGTTAGAAGACTCTGATCTAAGCAAAGTTCTGATACGTTAGAAGATTCACGCTCTAAGAAAAGTTCTAATGAACTTCTAAAGACATTTCCAACTAAAATTGCAAGATATATAACATTGTGTTAAAAATCAAAGAGTGAAAGCAAACAAATTTGTCGTTAAATATCCATTTATATAAACTCAACCAACAGGTGAGTAGGACAAGTTGGTAATTCAAAAAACCTCATAAACCAAAGTTAATAATTGTTCCATTTGAATTGAGAAGTCATTACATTCTCCATAATATATTAGAAATAACACATAATATTCATCCCTAATAAGTTTGGAATACAAGTGTAACACAAAATAGGTGGGCATAGTAATCTCCCATCACAAAATATAGTCTAAACCATTTCAACCCCTAGAATCATTTAAGTTTAGTGTGTCTCGCACTCTTGTTCCTTCCACCCTTTGTTGCAGATAGTTTTGATGAAAGCATCTCAGCATTGTCGGGGTCTTGAGTTGATTCATCCAAGGAGAGACGCTTAGAAGGAGTATTGTTAGGCGAGCTCTAGACTCGATTAAGCGGCAGAAGTTTGAGCAACGAATGTCATTTACATCTTAAATTTGCTTCTTTTCAAACATATTGTATAAGTGACATAGAATAGAAAAATTGAATGAATGCAAAAAACAATTAACACCCACCACCGGAAAGGGTTCCATGAACGCAGTAGAAGTCGTATCTACAGAATGCAACAAACAAATGTAAGATGAATCAAAGGTTGAACAACATTTTCATATCAAGGTCAGATTCTTTATACAACCTCACAAGTTATTCTATAATGTAATACAACTGCCATCTAGGTATGCTTCTTCCATCCAAAGCATCCATCCTTTACAGAAGTTGCGGTTTCAACATCTAAGATTTGCACCGATGCCTAAACAATTGTGTATAGAGTAATTTTTTGTCTATAGCATGGAAAATAAATCTAAATTAGATTAAAGGGCTAAGTATCAAACCTCAAATCCAAGTGTTTTCTCAAAAGTAATAATCTTATGCACAAACCCAAAGGCCCAAAAAACCTGCACCCAAAACAAATAACTCAATATGAATAAGAGTAATGAAAAATAATCCTAAATTCTCATTAAATTCAAAATTATAGAAGAAAAATATTTCTGAACATAGTTGGCTTGTCTCTAGATCTTGGGGACAACTCCTAACATAAAAAATCCTAAAAATGAAGGGGAAACTAAATAATAGTCCCATGATCTTGTATTGAAAGAGGAACTGGGACAATACCTTTCACCCAACAGTCAACCCTCCATCTTTTCCATCTCTTCAACTGTCCCCTTCTTGAGATCCATGGCTTTTAGAAATTGCTGAACACCAAAAACAGAAAAACTAACAATATTTGAGAAGCATGTCGAAGAACAACATAAAACTAAAATCCAAAAACATCACAAACAGTTTTTTTTTTCTCCGAGAAATTAAACTCATCAAAAACTAAATGAAAAGTGGAAATCATAGACAGAACAAAAACAAAGTCAACCTAGTAAGCAAAACATGGAAGTCCAAAAATAAAGAAAACAACTCAATTAAGCTTAACCACGAAAGTTAGTCAACATTTAAGCAAGCTTAGAAAACAATTTAAACATCAACTTAGCAACTGGATCTACCCAAAAAGAGAAAACAAAATGGCTTCGATCAGACTTCTGCTCCATTTCTTCGATCTTTAAGTGGCATACCATCATCATTTCATAACTTGTTCTCCATCTTCAACTTCTTCTTCGTCTTCGTCTTCATCTTCTTCATCCTCCTCTTCTTCTCATTCATCGTCTCTATCCACGCCGTTCTCAGGAGGAATCAGAGCCACTCAAGTTGTTGTTCTCGGTAGGTTCTTTGTCTGAAGAAGATTGATTTAACGCTAATAGACGTATAGTGGTAGACGAGAACACGTTTTGAGGTGGTGACGGCGATTTAGGGTTTGGGTGAAAGAGATAACAGAGAGAGAAACGGATAGACGAGAAAGAGGGGGAAGAGGAAATGAGAGAGGTTTACAACTTTGTACGCTAAACATGGTTAATACACCGTTCTTTTTCTATTACCTGGGTAAAGGGAGAGATTGTTTAGAATTTGAAGAAATTGTGACACTTGGCAATAAGGATGAATTCTATTGGCTAGAAAGTGTGATTTATTGAAAGACCAATTTGGGAAAAAGGTAGTGCAAATTAAATTTTGAAGAAAAGGTAGAATGGGAAATGCATAAGCATTTTCCAATATTAGGTAGGTAGTTGAAATGAAAGTTAAAATTATTTTTTCTAATATTAAGATCGGATAGTTGATAATTATTTGACTGTGTAATTGCGTAAAAATGATGATCGTAGTGGATTCAAATTAATAATTAATAATTTAGTCAATAGATTTCTTTTTGGACTTAGTCTTGTTTTTTTATAGATTAGTTTGCTACTTCTCTCGTACCTTTCTGATGTATAAAGGTATTAATCCATATTCTTTACAACAACTTTACTCTTTTAGGATGGTTTTACACATTAATTTATAACTTTTTCTTTTCCTATCTCCCTTACAATTATTCTAATACATGCAACTTTTGTGATATTTTTTCCTTCCTCGTTGCCACCTGTCCACTCTTATTATGCCTCTGCAGATAGGGATGTCAATAGGGCGGTGTAGAGATACATTCTCATTTCAATCTATATCCTCGAATCTATTCTACATTCCCATCTTGGATTCTCGCTATAGGGAGATTTTGTTCCCATCTTCGTCCCCGCAGATCCCTAAAGTTCACGCGAAGATTCATAAACATGTTTTTTTATTGATTATTTTAAATCAAGTTAATAGTAAAATTTAAAAAAACCAACCACAAGAAATTTAGAAATTATTCATTTATGATTAATATATTATTTTAACAATATCTAATCTATAATATTGAGTGTCATGAGTCAGACAAAGCAAAATTTCAAACTTAAAAAAAAATTAAAATAATCATTTAGATCTCACTCTTTTGTTAGCATTACATTTATATTTTTAAATTTGTTTATAAGATAAATTATATGAAATGACAAAGAATCCTATATAGAAATGTAAAATTATATATAAATTAACAATACTACATTATTTTAGGCGGGGCGGGGACTCCATAGGACAAGGAATATTTACGCCACACCTATCCCCGAAGTGTCTTCAGAAAAACTTTATTCCTCATCCATGTTCCCACGAAGGAGAAATTCTCCGTCTTTAGGACCCCAAACATGTAAATCCCACTGGGATTCCCGCAAATGGAGGCTAGTTGATATCCCTATCTGCATATTACATCCTCCAATTTCATCCTATTCACAAAACTCATCGTTCCTAGAATTTTCTTTTCTCTCTTACTTTCAAGAACTCTTCCTTCAAACTACCCTAAAAATTTCCCCCAAATTTATCGAGTCTTTGGTATTACGTTCTAGAATTGTTGCATCTTTCATCAAATATTCAAGATTCTTACGAATTACCAGAAAACCCTAACCTTTCTTCACAAAATCTCCATGGCCGATCAACTCTACACTGATTTTGCAACAAATACCTCAAACCCTTACTACATCCATCCAAATGAAAATCCCACCCTTATCCTTGTTTCTCCACCACTTGATATAAAAAACCACATTTCTTGGTCTCGATTCATAAAGGTAGCTCTCATCTTAAAGAACAGTTTGTTTTATCAACGACACCTTTCCTAAACCCACCATAAACAATCCTCTCCTCGATCTGTGGATTCTATGCAACAACCTTGTTCTGTCATGGATTCAACGATATGTATCCGAAAACATTACTCAATCTATTCTATGGTTGAATAACGCCTTTATTGTCTTGAAAAACCTCCGTAATCGATTTTCTGAAGGTGATATTTTTCATCTTTTAGATATTCAAGACAATCTTGTGCATATTGAATAAGGTTCTCTAGATATGTCTACCTATTTTACTCAGTTAACCTTTCTTTGGGAACAAATTGACATCTAATAGGTTCTAATATTGTGCTATTCCATGAACTTGTGATGTCGTAATTGATCTTCGTAAACTCCCATCTAATAGGTTCTAATATTTCTGCAAGGTTTAAATGAACAATTTTCCCATGTTCGGTCTCAGATCATGATGATTGACCCCTTTCTAATATTGAGAAATCCTTATCCATTGTCCTTCTCCAAAAAAAAACAACCCACTGCCCCTATCACCCAACCTTCTGAATTTGCATCTCAAACTCTAGCCTCTCAAATTCAACCCTACCAAACCTACAATGGTCAAAGCTCTTCAAGAGGCACGGGTCGCAATACCTCCTACAATGGATATGGTCAAGCTTCCGCGCGAGTGTGTACTCATTGTGGGCGCAACAACCATATTATGGAGCGTTGATTTATTAAACATGGATACCCTCCAGGACTTCGTCAAAAGAGCCAGACATCTTTTTGTTCATTTGACTACTGCAGACTCAAAAGCTACTCTTACTTCTCAAAATTCCACACAAGATCAGTATACCCAGCTTCTCACTTTTCTTCAACAACACCTTACAACTAATGTTGCAGCTCCTCACACACCTTTGAATTCGGAAGTAAACTCTATCATTTCCTTTATTGGTAATGTCAATACTATCTCCTCCCATATTGGTAAGCATTTTACTCCTTGGATAATCGACATTGGTTCTACGCATCACAAAAGATATTCTCTCTCAAATTTTGTTGACTACCATACCATTCCTCCAATCACCATGAAAATGCCTAATGGCCATTCCACTAATGCTACCATTTCTAGAATTATTATCCTCTCTAATTATATTAAACTTACTAATGTTTATTACATCCCATCCTTCACAATTAATCAGGTATCTATTACTCAATTAACCACTGGCTCTGCTTATTTTCTAAGTTACATTGATACGTGTCTCATTTTGCAGAATTTGTCCTAGAAAATGATTGGTTTAGCTAAGAGATCTGGCAATCTTTACATTTTAAATGTGCACATGAATCTATGTAATCCTTCTACATCTTCTAGTTATCATCTGAGTTCCATTTTAGATAACCATGCCAATTTATGGCATCATAGGGTTGGACACATATCTGATATTGTATACAGATGCATTTCTATGCAATTCCCTTACATTCAATACAATAACACTAGTCCTTGTGATGTTCGTCATATTTCGAAACAAAAACGATTTCCATATCCTATTAGTTATAGTAAACCTGCTAAGATCTTTGATATTGTATATGCTTATATTTGGGGACCTTATTATATTACCTCTATTAATGGTCATAAATAGTTCTTAACACTTATCGACAATCACAGCCGACTTACATGGATCATTTTAATGAAGTTGAAAATTGAAACCTAGAAAACATCTATGCACTTTTCCCAAAAGTAAACATTCCCAAAAAAAATTACAACTTTTCCATTCAACATTTTGTGCATTTAATCGATCGGCCCCATCTCCCTTATTGAACAATTCTTTCCCTTTTCAACTTCTATATAACATACTTCCTACTTTATTACATCTTAAAACTTTTGGTTGTCTTGCATATGCATCTACTCTTCATGTTAATCAAACAAAGTTTGATCCTCGTGCCTGCAAAACCATTTTTTAGGTTTTCTAAACGATATAAAAGGTTACACTACAACAAATAATGCTTTTCATGACAAAGCTTTCACAACGAATGAAACAAAATTGCAGGTACATGTGAACGGAGCGCTTTGTTTTATTTAAAAATAATAATAATAAATCTTATTACCTCGGCTTTTAATAAAACTGACATAAGTAAATGCTCAGGGTTTGAGGTTCGATTCCCATATCCTGCTATTTAGGGCTTTATATGGAACTAAAAATGTGCCATTATTTTTTTAAAACTGATATAAAATCTCCCTAACTTTTTTTCTATATTGCCAAACAAAAAGGCGCCTTTTTATATTTTACGTCGGCTATTCTACCTTGTAAGTTCCTGATTTTCATGAATTGACTTAATTTTAATAAAACAGATAATAGCAGCAACAATGTATTGTACAATAGGATATTTAACATACTGTAAATCCTATTGGAATGCCTAAATATGCTGTGTTGAAATTTTTCAACATCTGGAACAACATGTCAAAAGAGATGTCGAGACAGACATCACGCTACTGAACTGTCAAAGTTTGTTACAATTTTGTTTTAAATCATGCAGAATATTCTAGGAATATTATGCATCATATGTGGCATGATTTTGAAGGCATTTGTGGAGGTCCAGCGGCTAAGGAGAAAAATTAGCAAGGACCTTGATTGTAGCAGAAGTTACCTACTTGTTTGTTTTCTGCAGAAAGTTTGTTACTGCAGTTTGTTACATCTTCAAGTTGTTATTTCAAGACCCAAATCCAGTTGGGTAATAGGTTATAAATAAGCAGTGGTAACCTAGTTTTAGTAAGCTAGCTAGTTTTAGAAAGATGTAGTCTTTAAGGTTAGCCATGTAAGTGAACCACCTGGATTGTGGGATGGTCACTAATTTGTACCTCAAAGCCTGTAGGCAAGAGGATTATTTTACTCACTAAGAAGCTGTGAATAAATGAGTTCACTTGTGTCCTTGGAAGAAGTTGTGAAGAAATTCCAAGTTTGTTTGAGTCACAATTTTGACTGTTTTGTGTTTGGAGTGATGTTCTCCAATAATGTTTCTATGTTTGAAGAGTTGATAGATACCAAGTTGTTGATGCAGTGGCTGGGATGTTGAGTGCTAGACATTATTGCGATGATTGGAAGTGGAATGAGGATATTCTATATCTAGGGTGGACCTAGGTAGAAGGTTCATTGGGTAGGGATTAAGTGAAGAGTGTAAACAGGGAGGTTTAACTCTAAATTAGTACTACTGATAGTGGACTTCATTCCTGGCTTGGTATGCCCCCAGATGTAGGTTGGTTTAAATCGAACTAGGTGAAAAAATTCGTGTGTTCCTTTTGTTTCCTGCACTATTAATTTTAACTATATCTTGTTTGTATTTATAATGTCAGATAAGATGTCAAGACATCCTAATATAACATCTGAGTATACTGTTGCACTAGAATTCAATTGGTATCAGAGCAGGCATCTTGTCTGTTTCTGGATGATATCCATGGGGGATGCTTTCTTGTTGTGTACAAGGTAGATGATTGTTTGAACAAGGAGTGTTCATATTTTTGTGGTCCCTTGAAGTGGAGGATGAACCTATTTATGGAGGACTAGACCAACCTGACCAAAGCTGATGTACCTTCTTGATGAAAGAAGATAATGAAGCTGGAACAAAGAGATTTAAATTCAAAGACTTCATGTGGGAGTGAAGAATTTGGATCGAATTGTTCAGCCTATATTTAGTACAGAGAACAAAATTGTCAAAACCTTCATGTGGGAGTGAAGATAGTGATGAGGTAACTCTTGTGCTTATGTGTTTCCTTCTGGTCATGATATTGGTTATGTCTAGTCTATTTCTTGGTGAAGAAGCAAGTGTATTGTAGGGTTGATTTATTTTCAATCCTTAGATGTCATACTTACAATTAAATTATGGAGTAAGCATTATATAAATTTTGTTGAAGTATGGCTATATCCCGCTGCATAGCCTCTGATGTAACCCTTAAAGTGCAAGAAGAATTCTAGAGTTATATTTTTATCAACTAAATATATGGAAGATTCTTTCAATTATATTAAAAGTGTCAAAGATACTTGAGTCCTTCTCAAGTCCACTCATAAAGACATTTATTAATAGAGTTGATGAGTATCAATTGATCAATGATCCTCATATTCATCTGCATAGTGTTTGAAGACCTTGAAGATTATCAAGGATGATGTGTTCCAAGGAGATGGAACCGATGTTCTATGGGATGTTAGAACATTATTACTACTGGTATGCAGCTACCAGTTGAAGAACAAATGTTTTGGGTGCTAAACAAATGTAGTGTGAGTACATATGTTTGGAACCTACTCCTGATCTGGAAGAGGAGACATCTGCTTTATATTAGTTAATCAGGATAGGATCAACAAGTTTTCTACTCCAGATGTCAGTTTATTTATGACCAAATCTTATAAGAGTATAGAAGTTAAGCTCAATGCAAGTAAAAAGGACTCGTAAAGGTTAACCCTACTGTTCCTTTATGTGAAATCAAGATGAGCTTATATCTGGAATATTCTTCTAATCAAAGGAACTAGATATGTGAAGTTCTGCTCATGACCATAGAAGAAATTTTGAGCTGAATACTGTGATTCAACCACAGTGATTTATGGTCCTAAATGTTGACTGCCCTAAATACTGTCTTGGAAGTGTATTGTCGGGAAGAATCAAGGGAGACAAATTACTTGAAGAATCTGCACATTTTTCTGTGTCATGCCATAAGTAAGTATGTTCTAGAAACCTAGTTGAGGGAATCTCCTCTGTAGGTACAAACTATGCCATCCATCATCTCAAAATCAGAATGAAAGTCTAAAGAAAAGCTTATTGAGATATGGCTCATATTATCCCTTAGGCATGTTGATTGTTTGGCAGTAAAAGTGGTGTTTATTATTATTCCTATGTCCCCCCCCCCCAAGTGTTATGGATGAGATACTATGGATGTTACCCTCAGAACCATAATGGATGATGTTGTATCAGATATTGTAACATCATCTTAATGTCTCCAGTCTTGAAAGTTGTATTGTTGCTAGGAAGTAAGTATAAGTGTGAAGAATTAATCAGTCGGGTTAATCTAGTGTGAGTAGATAATTCTAACTGATTAAATGGTAAGTACTTTGACGGGAGACTAAGTACTTATTAGTATGCAGACTGAGTGCCAAACTACAAATACTCTATCGGGAGCTGAGTGTCTGTCTAAAGGATTCATGGTATATTGTGAACTGTATGTCAATATTAAAGTTCACTGTGATCTTTGCAAGTTTAAGATGTGTGGCAACATTATTGGGTGATTATTGAAGAGCTGAGAGATGCATACAAATGCTAAAAAATATCTTGATGGGAGCTGGATATTTGTGTGATAACTGTGTGGAAATTTGAAGAGATGAAGTATGTGATGTATAGAAGAGATGTAACATCACAACTGTTGAAAACACCAGAGATTGAAGAAGGCAGATAAGATTCAGACTTATCCTTTGAAGACGTATCTTTGGTTATATGCATGGTTAACTATGTAGTTTCTTATATTACAAGTTACAAAGTGTGGCAATCTGGATTTTGTGTAGCAAGTAAACTAAGGATTTCAAATTTGGAAACTGTGGCAAATTCCAAATAAAGAATGCTTCAAGTTATATAAGGACCAACATCAAAGATGTCCTTATTTTGTATAACTCAGGTAGAGTAACAGTATTGTTGAAAGCTTCATCTTGGAAGATAAAAGGGAGAAATGTTGATATTAAGGGGGAGTAAATGTTGATATGTGTTGATTGTTAATTATGGTTATGAATGGAAAGGAAGCAACTACTAGAGAAATTTTTTTTTAGCTGATGTGAAGGGGAGAGTACTCTGCTGGAGACAAAATTTTAAAGGGTAAGTCTTTATTATAATCTCAGATCCAAGGTAGATGGACTATGTTTGAATGCCTTATGTGATGTTGAAACATCAATATTATTGTGAATCTGAAAAATAAGTGTAATTTAAGTAAGTTAATAGGTTCAGATTCTATCTCATCATCTTCAACTAGCATGCCATCTGTGCAATCCTTGGAAGAACTGCTGATGAAGAGTTTGCTCGTCTCCAACTCAAGTTGTGTGCAAAAGATTATGAATGAGAAGATGAAGATCTTTTAATTGTAAATTGTTTATTATAATTGTTGCTGCTGTTTTGATGTAACTGCTTGTAATTGAATTTATTTGTTTTAGCTAAAATTTGCCAAAGGGGGAGATTGTAAGTTCCTTATTTTCATGGATTAGCTTAATTTTAATAAAACAAATAATAGCAGCAACAATGTATTGTACAATAGGAGATTTAACATACTGTAATCCTATTGGAATTCCTAAACATGTTGTGTTGAATTTTTTCAACATCTGGGACAACATGTCAAAAGAGATGTCGAGACATCAGACATCACACTACTGAACTGTCAAAGTTTGTTACAATTCTATTTTAAATTATGCAAAATATTCTGGGAATATTATGCATCATATGTGGCGTGATTTTGAAGGCATTTGTGGAGGTCCAAGAGCTAAGGAGAAAAATAATCAAGGACCTTGATTGTAGCAGAAGTTATCTGCTTGTTTGTTTTCTGCAGAAAGTTTGTTATTGCGGTTTATTACAGCTTCAAGCTGTTATTTGAAGGCCCAAATCCAGTTAGGTAATAGATTATAAATAAGCAGTGGTAACCTAGTTTTAGTAAGCTAACCGGTCTTAGAAAGATATAGTCTTTAGGGTTAGACATGTAAGTGAACCATCCGGATTGTGGGATGGTCACTGATTTGTACCTCGAAGCCTGTAGGCAAGAGGATTATTTTACTCACTTAGAAATTGTGAAGCAATGAGTTAAATTGTGTCCTTGGAAGAAGTTGTGAAGCAATCTCAAGATTTTTTTGATTCACATGTTTGACTATTTTGTGCTTGGAGTGATGTCCTCTAGACTGCTTCTATGTTTGAAGAGTTGATAAATATCATGTTATTGATGTAGTGGCTGGGATGTTGACTGTTAGACATCATTGGTATGATTGGAAGTGGAAGGGGGATATTCCATATCTAGGGAGAACTTAAGTGGGTTTTTTATGTTTATGCTCGCAAAGATTATCGCAATCTCCTGCATACATATCCCTTAGAGGGAATTAGAGAAATTGTAGCTCAGGGGCTAAAGACAACTAGGGTTTTGTGGTTTGAGGGAGAAAGAAGTATTCTCGCCAAGGATAAGACCCCGTGCCTATGTATTCTCAAAAGGAGGTTGAGAAAGTCAAAGAAATCGTAGTTCCCGCTTATGTGCTCGTCGAAGCAATGTTTTTAAGAAACAACAACAAGTGTCATCTTAATGAAAAATGTATCTAATCTATTTCACCACATACATTTGAAGATTGAATGTTGAATATTACATTGTAAGAAATGGGCTTTAACTTGAGTATACAAGTGTACCACTTACAGTTCTTAGAATGAGAAAGATGTTTTTGAGAAAATGTTTGATTTGAATGTGATGCTATGTAGAAGATACTCCTTCCATAGATATGATTCATGTCTCATCTCTGAGAGGGAGTGTTTTGTTTATGGATGCTTTTAAGAAGCCCATGAGTCCTTGTTGTTAGAACATAGTTTGGTTCTACGTCTTTTTAAGAAGTTTTGATGATAACAAATACAATTAATGATATCCATGTTCTGACTTTGATTAATAAATATTTTTTATAGAACATTTTTACTGCCTAATATTTTATTGAAATATACAAATGAAGTTCTGATTTTAGAAGAAGAAGTTCTGATCGATAAAGAAGAATGACACTCTAAGAGAACTCATAAGAAAGATACGCATTTGAAAACAATCTTTAGATTATCACGCTAATGCTGCATTACAAACTCTGATATTTATATTCTGGTTGCATTTCATACCTTAGTTCTGATGTGTTACAAGATTCACAAATGGAAATATTAAAAGTAACGGCTGGCTGCAGACAAGATCTGTATTTATGGCAAGGAGAACTTAATGCATTTATCAACATTCCTTTTGCATATTATGGTGACTCCCAATGGTTTAAAGCTATGCCTATTTAAAGAGGTCTCATCATCAAGATTTGGTTGCCGAATCTCACGCTCTCAAAAACAACTTAAAAGCATTCATCATATTTTACTCAAAAGTTGTTTTTATAATTTTTGTGTCAATATTATGTAAACATCACAGTTGTGATAAAGCTTACTAGAAGCGTTGCTAAACATATTATTATATTGTAAACTGATTATTACCTTGAGAAATCAAGTTGGGGTTAGATCTCAAGAATACGTTGGCAGTTGTCATCGTGTTTGTAATCAAAATTTGATTAGTGTATTAAGACCTCATTGAGAGAGGCAAATCACCTTGACGGGTGGACTGAAGTAGTTTGAGTTCAAACGAACCAGGATAAAAATATTTGTGTCTCTTTGTTTTTAATTTTAAGAACCCAATTCAAACCCCCTTTCTTGTGTTTTTTAACCTTCAATTGGCATCAGAGTGCCTGGTCCTAGGTGCTAATACTTAACTGTGTCAAATAAAAGATCTAGCTTGAAAAACACAATGGAAGAACCAGTTCAGAACAACAATGACCACTATGACGATAAAGACAGAATCAACGGAAGACCCTGAATGTTTGATGGAGAAAATTTCGATTACTGGAAGGAAAAAATCGAGAGTTTCTTTCTGTCTCATGATGCTGATCTCTGGGACATGGTAACTGATGGCTACACTCACCTGTTGACTCAAGCGGCCAGAAGATCGAAAGAAAGAAAATGTCAGATCAACAACAGAAAGAATTTAAAAATCATCACAAGGACAAAATAGTCCTCATATGTGCCAGTATGAGAAGATCACAAACAGAGACTCAACAAAGAACATCTTCGACTCTTTGAGGATGACACATGAAGGCAACACACAGGTCAAAGAAACAAAAGCCCTAGCTCTCATTCAGAAGTACGAAGCATTCAAGATGGAGGACGATGAAACTGTTGAAGCCATGTTCTCAAGGTTTCAAATTCTGGTAGCTGGTCTAAAAGTGTTGGACAAAGGATATTCTATTGCAGTTCATGTAAAGAAAGTCATCAAAAGTTTACCCAAGAAATGGAGACCCATGGTCACAACACTAAAGCTTGGTAAAGATCTGAACAAGATTTCTCTGGAAGAACTCATCGGCTCATTAAGAAGTCACGAGATAAAATTATAAGAAGATGGGCCCTAGAAGAAAGGTAAGTCTCTTGCTCTTAAAACTAAAAAGAAATATGATTCTAATGCGTTTTAGGCTAAAGAAGAAAACTCTGGAGGATCATCATCAAAATAAGATAAGTTATCTCTACTCTCCAGAAGAGTACAACAGCTCTAGAAGACCAGATAGAGGAAGTTCAGAAATCTAAGAAGTTCTAGCAATTTCTCTGATTCATCCTCTGGATACAAAAAGACAAGAATTAAATAAGTTGTCTGTTACGAATGCAAGGAACCTGGTCACTACAAAAGCGATTGTCCTAAGCTTCAGAAAGAGAAGTCGAAGAAGAGATTTGACAAAGAAAAGAAGAAAAGTCTTATGGCTACATGGGATGATTCAGATTCCTCTGAAGCTTCATTAGAATCAGAAGATGAAAGAGCCAACATAGCTTTGATAGCCAACATAGCTGACAACTAAGATTCCTCAGAATCAGATTCTGATACTGAAGAGGTATTTCCTAACTTTGATATTAACTTCTCTAAAGCTGAGTTAGCAGAAATTCTGTCTGAAATACTTGAAAACTATCAGAAACTTCAAATCAAAATTTGCATCTGATTCTGAAGACACTAAGAAACTTGAAACAGAAAACTCTGAGCTTAAACAAACTATTTTTAAACTAGAAATGAAAACTATGTTTTTAAAGATGAATTACAAAAAGCTCAAGAAAAATCTGTTTCAGAAGTTCTAAGTGACTCTGATAAAATTATAAAAGAATATGACATTGGTTTTCAAGAATTTCTTACTAAAAGCATAGATAGGAAAAAGATGGCTTCAATGATCTATAGAGTCAGCAGAAATAGTATAAGAGGTTTAGGATATGTGTCACCTAGAAATGAAAAACCTTATCTTGAAGTAGATGATATGGTCATTAAATACACAACTCTAAAATCTCACTTTACTTATGATCACCCACATGACGTAAAACACACTAGTGAATCATATTATACTAAATCTTATGTTAAAACAAAGTTCAAACAGAACCGTTGTGATACTAACCAGAAAAGACCCAAAAAGATATGGGTACCTAAGGAAAAAATAGTATATGTTGCATATGTCTTTAACAACAAAGTTGAAACACCAGTCTTGGTACCTGGACTCTGGATGCTCTCGACACATGACGGGAAGAAAACATATGTTCCAAAGTTTGGAACTTAAAGCTAGAGGTTACATAGGTTTCGGAGGTAATCCAAAGGGTAAAATCATTGGCTCCAGAACGATTGGTAACGTCTCTTTACCCTCTATAAGTAATGTTCTATTAGTATATGAATTAACGCATAATTTGTTATCCATAAGTCAATTAAGAGATAACGGTTATGATATAATCTTTAATCAAAAGTCCTGCAAAGATGTTAGTTAGAAAGATGGAACAATCTTCTTTAATGGTAAAAGGAAGAACAACATTTATAAAATAAAACTTTATGAACTTAAGAGTCAGAATGTAAAATTTCTTATGTCTGTCGATAATGAGCAATGGGTCTGGCACAGACGATTGAGACTGTAAAAATTGAAGAACGAGGGAACCAAATCGGAATTCGGTTCTCCGGCTCAAAAATAATTTATTTTTAAACAGATGCCGCTAGCACCAAGCTTTATTGTTTCCAAAAAATGAAAAAGGGTAAAGCTGAAATACCCTAAAAAGGTATGCAATGCGATTAGTATGAAACTAAACGCAAAGCATGGAGGAGACAAAGATTCTTTGGGTCCGGGGTTAGGTTATACAAAGGGAAGGTATTAGCACCCTATGTATCTATAGTACTCTATAGGATCTTTTGTGTGTTTGTGTTTTATTTTCTATGCTATTTGGGAAACTTTCTACTTTGGGATTAAGAAGGTAAGTTAAGTAGGAACCTAAGTTTGTTTATTAAGATTATGCTCGCAAAGATCATTGCAATATTCTGCATACATATACCCTAGAGGGAATCAGAGCAATTGTAGCTCGGGATCTAAGGGTAACTAAGGTTTGGGTGGTTTGAGGGAGAAAGAAGTATGCTCGCCAAGGGTGAGACCTTGTGCCTACGTATTTGTAACACGGTGGGAGAACTGACTTGTTTGTTTTGCTTTTTATCGCAAATGTTGCGGATACAAGAGTCGCCACCGAATTTTCTTTTATCCAATAAAGGGAAGGTGAAAAGAATAGAAAAAGACCTTCGATAGATTCTGAGTACGAGAGGCAATTATGAAAAGGGAAGGTATTAACACCTTTTCCATCCGTAGTTATCTACGGGCTCTTAGTTGTTTAGCTCACTTTTAAAAAATTTTTTCCATGTTTGTGTAGTTTGAAAAGTATTTTGAAAGACATTTCGCTTTGACTTCGTAATGATTCTCGTTGAAGTATACGAAGTGTTCAACAATGTTTGTTTGAAAGATGTTTAACTTTGTAATGATTCTAGTTGGAATGTATACAAAGTGTTTGAAAAGATACTTTTTGAAAAGTGTGAGGTGTGAAAAGTATTTTTATTGGAGAAAGCAATAGAGTCTTATTTACCTACTCAGAATGGTCATTTCCATGTTATTTTTCCTTCTCCTTTAGAATAAGGTTATCCATACCATTAGTTGGTAGGTAACTTTATTCGTTTGGATGTGAAGGGACAATCGAAGGGTCATTGTATGGTCATTGAAGGCAACATGTAAGGATACCTTTAGCAATTCGTAGGGACGATCATCACTTTTCATAGGCAACAACCGAGGGACGAGATAATATATTCGTAGGAAACATCGAGGGTCATCGAGGGACTATGATATTTGTATTGAAGGGGCTATGATGATGTTATTCGTAAGTGTCTTTGCTAATGGTACCCCTACATTCAAGGGACATAACCATTGTATTCGAAAGACAACAAGAGAGGATACCCTAAGGGGGGTGCAAGTGTGCAAAGTGTGTTAAGTTCAGATATATTAATCTTGAATTAGAGTGATCTAAGGGTTGATTTTATCTTGCCATACAAACCCTAGTTACTATACAATTAATATGTATAGAAAAATAAAGTGCAGAAAGTAAATATCCTATGCTATTACATGGCTTTGGGGTAGATACATAATATAGGTGCGGAAAGTAAAGGCATAAAGTATAAATCTACGCCATTACAGAATAAACCTTGCGACCTATACATCGTTTTCTACAATTGTAAATGCGAAATAGTAAACAAATAATCAGAATAATAAGAAAAATGTTAGTGAAAATGTTTTGGAAAATAGTAAAAATACTTTTAGGGTTAGTAAACCTAATTATAAGAAAGAAAACATTTTTTGGAATTTTGTGGATAGATTTTAGTGTAGAATAATAATTAAAAGTCAATTTAATGATTAATTAATAATTGATTAAAATAAAAGGAAAAAAGAAAATTTTTAATGATAAAAAATTAAATAAAGATTTTTCTGACCTATTTGTAAGAAGAAAATATTTTTTTTGTTGTATTTTAAAAAATATTTAAAAGGAAATTAAAATAGAAAAGAAATTGAGAATAAAATAAGAAAAATAGAAAAAGTGTTAGTTTTGCAAGGGTTAAAAAATAATGTGAGGAGCCAGGGATCGAACCCAAGCCCTCCTGGTCAAACGCGTGCCTCCTTGCCAACTGAGCTGAATGTCATATATGTTTGGATAATGGTGAAACCACCCGGCTGAACTTCTGACTGATAGGGGTATATCAATGGAGTCGCCATCGAACGTCTTTTATCTCACGACGAAGAAAGGAAAACATCGAGTAAACCTGAAGGGGAGAAATCGCGGTCCTACGACTGAGAGATCGAGAGAATTTAGGTAAGGGAGTTAGTTACGTGAGAGGAATGGATTAGCACCCCACACGCCCGTAGTACTCTACAGTATCCACTTGTATTTTCTAGCTAAAGGGTGTGTTATATCTATCTATGCTCGAACGCTACAATGCATGCAAAAGAAATGGAAAATAAAGAAACAACGGGGAAAAGAAGGAAGTATTTACAAGTTGTGCTTGATCGAGCCACGTGACAAGATGCCTAAGTATTCCCGCATGCAATGGGAAATTCAGAGCGCTGTAGTTCGACTCACTTGTTTTGGTGGGTTTTGTGTTTTTTACTTATGAAAAAGGTTTTAAACACAAAAGAAAATGCACCTATAGGCGAAAAGAGTTTGTCTTGGTTGGTTTCTTTTACCTTGAAAAATGAGTTCAAACTATTATTAAGTGTTTTGTTTTCAAAAGAAAAAGAAAGCAAGTTTTAATTTTAATTACATGCAAGGATGCAAAAAGAAACAAGAAAAACAAAAGGGAGACTAGATAATACTAACCCTAATGTTGTCATGCAAAGATTGGACCTATGGTTGAGGATGTAAGGAAATTTCTACCAATGTCAACATGCAAAGGATGTAAATCCTAATGTCTAGGCTCGAGAACTATCCTAACCGAGCGGTCCTAAGGGAAAGCTATCCTATATTTGTCTTGGTTGTAAAACCAAGGGATGCAAGGGGATGAAGCAATTAAGTGTTTTGGCAGAAGCACAAAATCAATGCAATGCGCAAACAAATGTCAAACAATTGCAGGCATAGCCTACGGAGCAAATGATGCGAGTTTTGCAATAAATGCGAACCCCTCGAATGAGTGGAGAGTCAAAATAGGGAACTCTGGCCACTTTTGTAATCAACTCGATAGGAATAGTAACATGATTCACGTGCACCATACAAGACACGGACAAGAACTGCGGGGGACGACTGCCGACCCTTTCCACTTTTCCATATATCAATGACTCGATAGTAGGAAATATAAAACGCAGAACTTTGCTTGGTGGTGCCACGTCGGGTGTCCTAACCACTTCTGACCTATGCAAGCACAATTGTAAACACAATGAAAAGTGTCTCCCTATGCACGGATGAGGACTTTAAACAAACCAAACACAATTAGCAAGCAGAAGCGCCCTAAACGGGTCTTTAAATAAATCAGACGGGTTCTTGAACATGCTCCAACTACGGAAGCCCCATCATGCATCTCTATTCCTGCTTCTCATGGCAAAAGAAAAATGTAAAGCCCTACTTCTCATGATATCTAAGAAAGTTGTAAGAGAATGCGATAAATGGTGTAGAAACTACCAAACGGATATAGAATCCAAAGAGCACTACGAGCTAAAGAAATATTCCAGAAAACTTCAAGTACTGCAACCATGCAATAAGAGTAAACCGGTGAGAAGTGCTCAAGGTATAAAAAACACGGAATACGCGTTCATACGCATCCGAAACAATAACACCGGCAAGAGAATCACACAAGAAGACAATAGAATGTACGTGTATGCGCACAAGCAAAGGAATATGTGTATACACATTCCACTCAAGATAAACCTACAAGAAGGGAGTTAGACCCAAAAAGCAAGCAAAAGGAATGTATATGTGGGTATTTAAACGTAAAACATCGAAGTATTGTGTCATATGTATTTACACCACAAGCTCCTACATCAAATACATCTCAAACACTGTCTAGGAATGTTAGAACATATGAAGTTTGCATTTGGAATTAAGAAAGAAAATAAAATCTAGTTCCAGGTTGCGCTAAGCGCGACCCAAATAGAACATTTGGCGCTAAGCCTGCTCCTGGTGGCGCTAAGCGCGACCTACAACACAAGAGTCAGTGAATTTGGCGTTCAGTGCGCTTATGGTGGTTCTTAGCGCGGTCTATAACCTGCAGAAATCCTGTTTTGATCTGAATCACTTTTCCATGACGTTCTCATGCCAAAAGCCAATCCAGACAGTCAAATAATCACAGAAAAAGGTTCGGACTTCGAAGGGTATAGTTTTTTGACTGGAAATAGAAAAAGATAAACTGAAATTTGAATGACTTTAAAAGATAAAGAAACTTTGATTAATTCGAAAGTAAAGATGGTGTTTATATATGTACATTGCTCTGCAAAACTCGATTCCCTAACACTTGGTAATTTGAGTATATATGGGATTTTTTGTACAAAATGAACATACGAAACCCTAACACTAAGACTCCTATTTATATTAATTCGACCTTAACGGTCTTATTATAAAATGATGCCACGTTCGATCATTGCATGTCTTCTGAATTCTCTGGCTTCCACGCGTCCTTCAACGAAACAACGTCTCATATTTGAATTCAAAATCTCATTTGCTATAGATATAAAATTCCCATTCCGAATTTGAAAGTTCAACGGTAAAAGCCAATTCGAATCTTCTTTCTTTTCTAGCAAAAACATAACAATTGGACCTTTCTTTTCCACATTCGAATACAAGCCCAACATAGTAAAGCCTATTATTTCAAATTCAACTTGTCCATCGAAATCACCAGCCAACAACCACATATTTGTATTTAGAATCAAGGAGATTGTTAATTTTCACTTACATTTATAATGTAAAATCTCCTTATAACAAATAATTTTCTTAAAAGATTTTTCATAAACAAAATAGTCTTCACATAATATAGTATGATAATTATATAAAACAAAATTATCATCACATGAGTGAGATTAAATTCCTATAATTTCAAATGTAGGATTATATACAACATCTTAATAACTCACTCAAATTTCAAATGTTACAATTATAATCACACACATTTGAGAAATATATTATGTTATACGCAGCGGAAAAAATATGAGACTTAATTTTAACTATTATTGAGGATATAACATAAATAATCATAAACTATTTAGAAAATATTAGTTGATAGATAATAATAGTTGAATTATTAACTCAAGAGTTTAGAAAATATTTTAAATTTATATTCAACTATTTTATCTATCACACAATTATGATGTCAAGTAACGTCATACCAATAGGGTATGTCTACCACTTACATAATACTTAGAGAATTGAAATTCAAAAAATATTGAAAATAAATTATTGAATTTCATAAAGTGTTACATGTCATAAAAAATAATTTCTAATTTCTCAAATAAGAATTTCAACAATTTTAAATAAGAAATATTACAATGTAAACATATTATATCACAAAATTCTAATACCAATAAAATACTTGAACAATAATTTACATCATCACAAATCTCAAGTACATTGAGCAACACAAATTATATTAATAATAATATACCGATAGAATATAACTACTATCAATATAATATTTATTATAATTAAAATAAATTTAATAATTTTATATATAAAATAAAATTCGTATAATTATATCCACGATAGATGGGTTACAATCGTATGAATCAAGAATACTTATATTTTATTCAAGATAGAAAAATTTATATAATTGTATCCACAATAGGTGAGATTACAATTATACAAATTAATAATAATTATTTAATTTTTCATAATAAAACTCTCAAAATAATAAAATTTCTATCATACTCATAAAACTAGATTTTATTTATTTATTTATTAGTACATAACAAGAAATCAATTTATAAAAATAAATAGAGAATTTTAATTTTAGATTATTCTGGAAAATAACAATGCTAACTTTTATATATAATTGCAGAGTTTTAAATTTTTTTTAAAGGAAGTGCATAATATTTTAAGAAATTCCTCCTTATATGCAATTTTATATTAGTCACAAGAGATTTAAAAATAATAATTAAATTATAACTAATCTCATAGAAAACGTGACACGTTCGTTAGTGAATATTTTGATGGGGAGTAAGTTATTACCGTGTCTTCTCAAAACTCATAAATCAGCTATAAATCATTATATCAAAATATAAACCGATATTTTATATTAACATAATACAAGGATAAAATTATTAAATTGTCTTTAGAATAATTCAAGATAATTATCATATTTTACCAATGAGAAGGTATATAATTAGGCAATATATTATTTAATAATAAAATTATCATAAATTTAAAAACACAATATTTACATCCTTTGGATGTTTTGAATTTATTATATGAGAAAATTTTGAATACATATGAAATTTAAATTTATTCTAAATTCATAAAATATTAAAATAATTGATTATAATATAATATTAAAATCATTATTTAATAACAATTTATATTAAGGAATATTCAGCCAAAATAGTCTGATTATGTAATGCTAATTATTTGACTAAAAGATTGGAATATCCACCATAAATTTTCTGAAACCAATTTATTCTCTCTCCACACACAAATAATGCTATAGTTTACTGATCAAGCTGTTTACGAGATAGTATTCATAATATATGCACACTTATAATTTAAGCCACACAAAATCTACATTTGAAGAGTAGTATGAGAGACAATATCATATTACTGTAATAGAAGGAGAATTTAAAAAAGTGAAATTTAACTCCAATCATAATATATGATTTTTTCTGAGGTAAAATATTTATATATTTTACGAAACATCATTTTAAATATATCTCAGATACAATATCCAACAACTTAGAATGCAGGGTAGATTTTAAACGCGTCTCAGCACTACTTCGGCGATTGTATGACCTAGTTTCAACCATACTTACATTCAATTTATCAAAATATTATTTTGTATTAAAATCAACGAAATTAAATCAAATGGCCAATATTTAATAATCCATCCCTGTCCATTATATTCTCACGGGTTGCAAAATAATACGTTTACCTTGATTTAATTGATGACAATTAAGGTAGCAATTAGTTATATATCCAAGAGTAGGATATATACATTGACTTTAAATATAAAATTTACAATAATAAAGAAAATTTAATAAATTTATAAAAATCATTAGAAATATTAATTCTATTAAAATATTAATTCTAAAAATTGCTCTTTTAGAAAAACTCACTACAAAAAAAAATAACAAAGTAATATATATATATATATATATATATATATATATATATATATATATATATATATATATATATATATATATATATATATATAAGGCCCTCAAAATATAAGGGGCCTAAATTTATAAAAAAAATGGGTCCCAAAATAAATAGAGCCTCAAAATAAAGGCCCTTTGATTTTAACTAAGCCTTAATAAGGTCCCAAAATTTTCACAAATTTTTTTTAAAAAAAAATTTAAACAAAAATTGACTTTTTATTTTCATGAATTCTTTTATTATTTTTGTATTTCAGAATTTTTATATTTTCGACAAAAAATCGTTTTTTCAAAAAGTAGATCTTTTGTATTTTTAAAAAATTGATTTTTTTCTGAAAAAATTGACTATTTATATTTTTCGACAAAAAACCAATTTTTTTACAAATCAATATTTTTTTCTTTACGCCATAAAAACGGTTTTTTCTCAAAAAATCAACTTTTTGTATTTTCGACAAAAAAATGATTTTTTTTTTAAAAACCCGACATATATATATTTTCGACAAAAAATCGATTTTTTTTAAAAAAATCTACTTTTTGTATTTTCGCCAAAAAATAACTATCTATATTTCCAACAAAAAATTAGTTTTTTTCCGAAAAAATTGACTTTTTGTATTTTCGACAAAAAATCGGTTTTTTTCTCGGATATCTCGACTTTTTATATTTTCGACAAAAAATCGGTTTGTTTTTGAAATAGTCGATTTATTATTTTTTTTGATAAAAAATCAGTTGTTTTTCCGGAAAAATAGGTTTTATATATTTTCGAAAAAAAATCATTTTTTAAGTCGATTTTTAAATTTTCAACAAAAACACAATTTTTTCCGACAAAAAATCGGTTTTTTTTTCTTCTGAAATATCGACTTTTTTATATTTTTGACAAAAAATTGGTTTGCTTTTGAAAAAGTTGGCTTTTTATATTTTCGAAATGAAAAAGTCGACTTTTTATATTTTCGACAAAAAATCGGTTTGTTTTTGAAAAAGTCGACTTTTTATATTTTCAACAAAAAATCGGTTTGTTTTTGGAAAAGACGATTTTTATATTTTCGACAAAAAATCGGTTTATTTTTTAAAAAGTCAACTTTTTATATTTTCGACAAAAAATCGGTTTGTTTTTGAAAAAGTCGACTTTTTATATTTTCGAAAAAATCGATTTGTTTTTGAAAAAATCGACATTTTAAATTTTCGACAAAAATATAAAGTTAGTTTTTAATTTTTTAAAAAAATATTTTTTATTTTTCAAAATAAAATTAATTTTCAAACGATTTATTTTCTAACAAATTATAATTTAGGCCCTCATAAAACACCAAAATACGAGGGGCTTACGAAAATGGGGCCAAAAATTTCTTTTTAGTAAGGGGCTTATAAATAAAGGGCCTTGGAAGGACTTAATTGTTAGGACTTTGTAATTTACGACTTTTTTGACTATATATATATATATATATATATATATATATCAATCATCCAGCAACACAACGGTGGATATGTGGAAATTGCTTGTAGTTTTCATGGCAATATTTATACAACTGAGGCACATATAAACGATTCAAACCTCAATTCAAGCATAAGAATTAGTATCACTGTGATAGGTTCACGTTGAATTGCATATTAATTGTGTAGTGCCGTTTGAAAGAAAGAAAAAAGGGCCGCAAACTAACGGTTTTGAATGCAATTTGCTAAAGGTTTATTCCATAAAACCAAATTCATAAATTTTATAATAGCAATAATATGTATTTAATCAGGATACCAATTAATAGATTATAGTATATTATATATTAAATAAAATAATTAATAAAATAATTAATAATAATATAAACGGTATCTTATAGAATTCTAAAAATTGCTCATGTATCTTTTAGGATTCTAGATATAGAAAGTGATTATGAGAGCATTACTATCCTCATTGCTTTTTAGGATTTTCACAGTATATTAATTGTTTAATGGAGCAACGCTTAAATAACTAAATGACTGAGGACAGAGACCTTTCATTGGGCTTAACTGAATGGTCCAACCATAACAGTCCATTCAGAGACAAAAGCCCAATCAAATAATTCATCATTAAATGCTTAATAACAATAGAACATGATTAATATTAATAAAAAATTCTAATAATTGATTATTGTTAATTCATAATTGAATAATTAAATAATTAATCCAACATCTTTCTCATAACATTGCATGTTATGTTGTTTTTTATTGCTTTCTAGAGTGAATTTCTTAACTCACCCCATAAGGGTAGGGCGCACTCCGTGAAATCCCCAAAATGTCCTTTACAAAATCGAAAATTTATTTCCGGTACGCACCATTTTTTTTGAAATTTTTGAGTGAAACCGGAAGTATATCTTCGGTTCGTTATCGGAAATAAAAAATCGGTTCTGGGCATGACAGTTTGCAGAAAAAACTAACTATAAGCAATAACTTTAGAATTTACATTTGTTATTCAAATTAAAATCATGATATTTTTAAATCGAATTAAAGCCCAAAAATATTATCCAAAATAAATTTCATAATAATAGTATTCATAATACATATCAGCTACAATACGAAATAAAAAACAAAGTCAAAATACATTCAAAATAAACTACTGCGTATGGCGGAGCCGGCCTGTCACCCTCAAGGCGTTCATTCGCTGCCTCTTGTAGACTAGGGCATCCTGAGCCTCCACCATGATGGCGTCCAAAACGCCTATGACATCGGATTCGTCAAGAAATAGCCCTCTGTCGATGTCATCCCTCGCAAGCTCCATGATACGATGGCACCTAGGCAGCACGTCCTGAGCATGATCCCTCGTCACCTGCTCCTCCTCCAGGATATCCTGATGAGCCGGCCTGGGTGGGTCCCTTGGAGCCTCCCGTATCAGGTATGAATGAGAAATCCTGAAGAACCATAGCATGTAACCGTACGCGTAACTTCAATCGTCTAGAGCCATGGTACTCCTGGCCTCCTCGGGGACGAGATAACTCTCAAGATCATTAAAATCGCATTCATCTCCTTCCTCTTCACTGTCGGAGGAGCAAATAAAGTAGGATGCCGAGGAATCATCTGAGTATACCCTAATTGACGCATCACTCGCTCAAGCATATAAGAGCAGTCTTCCGAGTATCGCAGGCCAACCAGCCTGTAAACAGAGACACCTCATCAAAAGCTATCATCTCGCGGTGGTCGGCGTAGGCACTGAAGTGGATGCCCTCGTGCACAATTCGGTTCAGATAAACCCGATACACAAGTGTCGTCTGGTTTTCTTTGAGCGGCTCATATGCACATGCACGAGGCATCTGCTCAATATAACCCTCAGCAAATGACCATCCAGAAATTTGTTGGAAGTGTTGTAGAATCCATCCCTGAAATATCAAAATTATATCAGTTAGTTTCAAAATCAAAATAATTTAAAAAGGAAGCTAAGAGAAATTTTTTATACCGTCAAAAGAGTCATGTTGCCGGTGATCTGCCTCGGCTTCCACCTAGCCGCCTCTGTCAACTTGGTATATAAGTATACCAAGCATGCAGCCCCCAGTTCCACCCACTGACCTGCTCTAAATCAACAAAGAATCTGAGGTACATTACGTCAATGTAGGTGGCACTGGTGTCCACAAAAACTTGGGTCCCAACAAGATACAAGAGGTGTGCTCTCATGGCATATCCCCTATGAAGTGTAACCTGCTCGAGATCACCATCAACAGTAGTAGCACGCGAAATCTCCTGATAAAAAACAATCTTCAACCAACTATATCTCACGTGGTTGTCACGTGTCTTACCAACCTCTTTCAAGGCCTCCTCCACGGTAACCCTCGGCCTCTCAACCAACATCTCAATCGCTTTGTCTTTCTCTAACCTATCATGATCCAGAAACCTCCCTCTGATCAGCAAGTGAAGCAGACAAGCGACATCATCGAGTGTGATCGTCATCTCTCTGTGTGGTAGATAAAACAAAGACGTCTCCTCGTGCCACCTCTCTACAAAAATGTTGGTCATCCCCCAGTTAACCATGCTATATCCACAGAGGGTCAAGTCTCTCAACCCTATAGTCAATAGTAGATCATCAAACTATGGCTCGAGAGGGGGAGTTAGCTTGCTGATTTTTCTTCCATGGTTGATGACCTTAAGTGTATCGCGATCCTGCAAGAAAAAACACACTGTTAAAATTCATAATATTATTCATAATATTATTCATAATATTATTCATAATATAACATAATTAATAAATGTCCTCCATAAATGTAATTTTTTACCTCTTTATCTCATAAATGTCTGGCCACATGGGAGGAATAAAGCACAAACACAGATAAGTCAGAAGGCCCCCCTCTAAAGACCTGAGGGACCTCTGGTGCCGTCGGTGCCGCCTTTGTCGTTGGTGCCTCTGCTGGCACTGGTGCCTCTGGTCCTACCAAAACCTCGGGTTGACCTGGTACTGGTACCTGATGCACTGAGGATGTAGGACCAGGTCTCAGCTCAGATGGCCCCCCTTGTGTAGAAGATGTGGATCCCATCTCAAAACTCTATGGTGGTGAGGATGGTGACGATGTGCGTCTGCGGTATGACGGAGGCGGGGAGGGGTGTACTAGAGACTCCTATATGCTACGGGCGGAAGAAGTAGAAGGTGTAGAATCGGAAGGAGCGGAATAAGCCTCGGACATAGCCTGTCCAGATGTCAACGGAGCCTGTGTGGCATGAGTTCTCGGAGGCCGTGTGGCCTGACTCCTCTCTCGCTGCAAAGAAGCATGTTGTGTAACTCGGTCATGCCTCAAACGTGACTCTCGCTCAAACATATCTCCTATAGAAGCAAGAACGAAAGGTTAGCATATGACTCATAGAGGAAAAAATGAAGAAAAAAAATTATGTAGACAGATGCCGCAAATGTATTTCCAGTTTTGTTCATCACATGAAACCGGAAATAAACTTACGGTTTCCTCTGCGAAACAGAACAGCAGCCATCCCAACCCCCAAAATCCCAAATGCCTCAAAATAAATGGATTAATGGTCAAAAACAGTTTACAAATAGTATTATAATGACTCCTAATGATGTAAACTACAAAAAACAACACATTTAAAGTCCTATTTCACTAATTTCAATCAATTTTACATAAACTCTAAAAATGTGTAAATCACTTAATTGATTGATTGAGAGTTGGTTGTTGCTTGATTGATTCCTTTACTTGTTGTATTTAAGCAATGCTTGATGATTTGTGTTGATTGTTTGAGAGAAAAATTGATTTTGGTGAGAATGGTTGAGAGGGTTTTGAGAGAGTTTGTTTTTTAAAATTTTGCTGTTATGGGGAGGGAAAAGGTTCTGGTGCGATTAAGTGCATCCAGATACCAGAAATACATTTTCGATAACATACCGTAAATAAATTTCCGGTTTGCATCCAACCTGAATTGCATTGTATAGGGTGCTAACCAGAAATTTATTTTCGATTTTCCAGAGACAAAAATGAAATTTCACATGGGTGGGTAAGAAGAACATGGGAGTGGGTTAAAAAATTCACTTTCTAGAATTATATGTCATTAGGATTTCTTCTAGTAGCGATTTAATTGTAAAAACATATGTTTCGTTTAAATTAGAATTTTAATTTTGTTTTGTTGAAGATTAAAATGAAAACTATGATTGTATAATCCATATAGTGTTGGTAATGTAAAATCACACTTCTTGTTGGTAATGTAAAATCACACTTCTTGTATAATTTTGTCAATTTTTCAATATAACTCCCAAATTTGTATATTTGGTTGAACTTGTGTTTCAATCTTAATCTTGATCGTGTAGTGAATTGTATAAGTCATTGTGTGTCAACTCCAATCTATAAATATAGCCGCTCTATTCACTAAAAGTTGTTCTCTTCGAGTAAAGTTATTTTTGTTTTATATTTTTGATAAAAAAATTCAAATTATTTTCAATGAAAATTTTACTTGAGAGATCTATTCACCCCTCCCTCCTCTTTGAACCGTCGAATACTCCACATATTCTCTCCAACAAGTTCACTCAAAAAATATTTTTACAAGGATTTTGTAGGTGTTAATGCATACCTAGCTTGCAAAAAATAGTGCACTTCCCCTTTGTTTTGTTATAGGCTTTGAGACATCTAAATTACTCACACATTTTTTATCCACTAAACACTTTGTCCAATCGTAAATCCTGACTTACATATGAACTTTGAGAATAAGATTCAAGTAAATGCAACAATAATGATAGGGTTTTATTATTAATAATAATAATAATAATAATAATAGTAATAATAATAATAATAATAATAATAATAATAATAATAATAATAATAATAATAATAATAATAATAATAATAATAATAATAATAATAATAATAATAATAATAATAATAATAATAATAATAATAATAATAATAATAATAATAATAATAATAATAATAATAATAATAATAATAATAATAATAATAATAATAATAATAATAATAATAATAATAATAATAATAATAATAATAATAATAATAATAATAATAATAATAATAATAATAATAATAATAATAATAATAATAATAATAATAATAATAATAATAATAATAATAATAATAATAATAATAATAATAATAATAATAATAATAATAATAATAATAATAATAATAATAATAATAATAATAATAATAATAATAATAATAATAATAATAATAATAATAATAATAATAATAATAATAATAATAATAATAATAATAATAATAATAATAATAATAATAATAATAATAATAATAATAATAATAATAATAATAATAATAATAATAATAATAATAATAATAATAATAATAATAATAATAATAATAATAATAATAATAATAATAATAATAATAATAATAATAATAATAATAATAATAATAATAATAATAATAATAATAATAATAATAATAATAATAATAATAATAATAATAATAATAATAATAATAATAATAATAATAATAATAATAATAATAATAATAATAATAATAATAATAATAATAATAATAATAATAATAATAATAATAATAATAATAATAATAATAATAATAATAATAATAATAATAATAATAATAATAATAATAATAATAATAATAATAATAATAATAATAATAATAATAATAATAATAATAATAATAATAATAATAATAATAATAATAATAATAATAATAATAATAATAATAATAATAATAATAATAATAATAATAATAATAATAATAATAATAATAATAATAATAATAATAATAATAATAATAATAATAATAATAATAATAATAATAATAATAATAATAATAATAATAATAATAATAATAATAATAATAATAATAATAATAATAATAATAATAATAATAATAATAATAATAATAATAATAATAATAATAATAATAATAATAATAATAATAATAATAATAATAATAATAATAATAATAATAATAATAATAATAATAATAATAATAATAATAATAATAATAATAATAATAATAATAATAATAATAATAATAATAATAATAATAATAATAATAATAATAATAATAATAATAATAATAATAATAATAATAATAATAATAATAATAATAATAATAATAATAATAATAATAATAATAATAATAATAATAATAATAATAATAATAATAATAATAATAATAATAATAATAATAATAATAATAATAATAATAATAATAATAATAATAATAATAATAATTAATTAATAATAATTAATAATATAATAATAATAATAATAAAATAATAATAATTAATAATAACAACATTTGAGCTTGTCTTTGAAAACTTGAAAGGATCATGCAACATCATCCCACATTATCCAAGCTACTGAGTATCCAACTGCAGCCAAAGTTTGATATTTCCTAGCTTGTTTCCCAATGTACCTACCATGCTTTCCATCATAATATTCGTGCTTATCCAACAATCTTGTCTCAAAGAATGTCAAGTGCACGCTTTCGATACGGGCCTCCTCTTGATCAAGCAATATAAGCCATAAAATAACTGGCCAAGACCCTCCATTATGGTAATTCCATCTAGTATTTTTGGGGTCACAACCTGTTGTGATCCTCCACTCATGATTCTCAAGTGCTGGGTAACATATGTTTGCAGGCATTTCGCCAATTAATGCATCTCATTACGATTCTATCAGATCCATGATTGTAGTGGATTGCTCAGAAGTAGCCAAACATGACAAAATTGCAATGCAGTTACCAAGACAAAACCAACGGAAATCCATCCTAGCAGGACTTACATTGCCAATGAAATAACCACCACGACGAGGCATGAAATCAAATATTCAATCAGGTAGTGAATCAAGCATCACATTAAACTTATTTACTATTGTGTGTGAGTACTCTTCCGTTTTGTATCGATATACGTCATTGAGTTTCTTTAAATCCAACCAAAAATAGCTTCTAAAATGAAAGGTTAAAGCATTCAAGCGTCGCACAATTCGTTCCATGAACTTTTCCCTTCCTTATCTTCCTTAAGCAAATGCAATGCACACCTCAGAGCCATGTAAAACAGTGCTTGAATTTCAGTTGGATAACCATATAGACCATTCTACGATCAATCATGCAGCATCCATCAGCACATAGTAGAGTTGGAAACATGTTGAATCCTTCTGAAAGGCATAAATTCAGAATCAAGTGCATACCCTTTTGACATGCAACATTATCAACCAATGAATTGTCTCCTGTAGACTTAGTGTATGTAGATAGCAGTATAATCCACCAAACTCCATAATATTTCCTCTACACAAAAGCAATATACAATGCTTTTCCCTGGAGCATGCAACCATGAAAAATAGCAGCAATCAAGCTTGATTTACCACACCCTGGTGGACCATACAATAAATAACCCCTTTTCCAAGGTTTACCAACACTCTTATAAAATTTATGAAGCTCCAGGAACATATCCAAATCATCAAGTATCATATATCTCAATTCATTATCCGTCGTTGATGTCGCAAACCTAGCAGGATGACCCATAGCCACAGATTGCCACATATTTCTGAACCTTTTCAACACTCTATCGTTCGTGAGAGTGAAAAGCTTCAGTGTCTTTCGTTCCTCTTGAATTTCTTTCACTCTTTTCATAACAAACATAAAATACTCAGATAAAGCTATGTTTTTGTGTTTCTTGTGAAACCTTACCTCGAAGTGACGAATACTCGATGTCACCATGATGTGATGTTCGTGACTTGCTCCAGGTCTTCTGAAGTACGTTGGCAGAATCGCTTGTATGATTAATCTCCATTTAAAATCATCGTGTTTGAACTTGTGGATGATTTCCTCGTTGCGATCGATTACGACGGAGATATTTTGCTCCTTGGGTTGCAATACAGTTTTGAATCGCTTAGGCTATGTTTGGGAGTTTGGAGGGAGGGCTTTCAAAAATAAGTTTTTAAAAACATATAAAGAAATTTTTAACTTTTTTTTTTTAAAAAAATTTTTAGTATGATAAAATAATATTTATCATAAATGTATTTTTAGTTTTTAAAATACTATAACAAAAAAATTATATTTGAACAAATTGATTAAGTCCCCCAAAACCCTCAAAAACCCTCCTCAAATAAAAATTTTGAGTTCCCCCAAATTAGGATTTTTGGTGTTATGAAGAAAAATAAACCCTCCAAAACCCTCCTAAGCAAAATCTTTCTACTTTTTTCACTCAATCCTTCCTAATTTTGAAAGCCCTTCTCTCCCTTTCCCTTCAAACTCCTAAACATAGCTTTAGAGTGTGAGGGAGGGAGAAGACAGTGCTTAACTGAAAATTGAAGCTTCTTTGAAGCATTCTTTGCTCTGCAACTTTCTGGACAAGAATCAATGCCACGTGAAGCAACGTGTACGAAGTTTCTTTAAAGTTTAGTTTGCTCTACAACTTTCGGATTGAAAAACTGATGCTTCTTTGAAGCAACATGATCCAAGCTTCTTTGAAGCTTTCTTTACTCTGCAAATTTTCGATCGATGCGTCTTTGAAGCAACTTGCACCAAGCTTCTTTAAAGCTTTCTTTTCTCTGCAAAATTCTATACAAAAAAAACAAATGCTTTCTTGAAGCAACTTATACCACCGTCGAGATGAAACCGATAGCAATGGTGATGATCATGCAGCGGAATGAAACGGTCCCCTTGGACGAATGATACCATGATAGAGTTTGAAAACTCACACTTCATTGATGAACATGATTATACATGATGAAGGTGAATGAATCATAGAGACTAAGAGAGAATGAGAGATAAGGATAGAGAGAGCGCTCAAGGTCTCTTTGAGATTTTTATTATGATTCATCAATTGAATACAAAGCATAAACATGCTATGCTATATATACATCTCATGCATATTACCACAAGTTAGTTGCTTAGAGATGAAGTTACTTAGATATTCTAACTAACTTTTTTACATTCACAACCATCAATCTTAACTAACTCTATCCTACCCAATATTTTATGTTTCCATATATCTAATAAATAATAATAATAATAATAATAATAATAATAATAATAATAATAATAATAATAATAATCTATTTTATATTTTAATATATTAGTTGTTACTTTAAATTTCAATGTTTGTACAATATTCTTAGTATTTGAGATTGATACACTTTTATAGTTAAGATATATTTAGAGAATTATATATAATATGTATGATATGAAGCTAAAATGATAAATTAATTAAAGTTGTAAATTCTAAGAAAAAGTTATTTTGAGATTTTCCTAAATGACACAGTACATACGACACTATAGATATGATATATACCGTTTTATTAGTTTGTCATGTTAACTTCGTATGAGTCTTCTACTTACGGCCAATAGAGGCTAACTTACGACACTTTTATCAAACTCATGCATCCTAGACTCTTCAACAACATCATATTAAAACTTGGATACTATAATATATTATAACTGACTTTCTTATTCCACCTCATGTCCTTCTTAGTCATTCTTGTAAAATTTCTAAAATGCTTCTTAAAATCGAAAATATATTTATAGAACACACCATCATCTGATGTATTTTGTCACAAATCGGAATTTAACTTCTGAACCCTAATCGTAACTATATTTTCGGTTTCGTTCATAACATAAATTCAAAAAAATTAATTTTATTTTCTAACAAAGAAATATATAAACTTAGCAAAGACAAACTGAAAGTTAAACATAAATTGAACATTACAAATCAATATCCTGGTGGACGTTGCAGCATCTTCATAATGTCATCGACAGTTCTTGATAAAGTCGCATCTAGCTCGAGTGAAACTTTCTCCTGAAAACTTCGATAAGTCAACCACATAACCCGTAAATCTTCGTCGTTCTTCAGTTTACGGTTCATGAACTGCAAATTCCCTTCATTGTCGACTGATGGCGAGCGGTACTCGATCTTATCTATCTTTCGACCGTCGCCGTAAGAAACAAGTTCCTGCAAAGTTTCTCGTACCTCTTCAATTGGGGTATACACTGTGGTCTTGAATTCGCGAGACGGTTCATCACCGGGAAAATGAACAATTCCAGCAACCCATTCAATGTTCAATTTGATGTCCATTTTCTGATTTTTTGTGTTATTGTATGGCAAAATATAAAAGGAGTGGTGTTTATAGTAAAAGGATGTAAACATGGATCATAGAAATCCTATCTTTGTGTCAGTGAAAATACTGGAATTTAACTTCTGGTTTCCTACTTAAGACCAAAACCGAAAGTAAACTTCCGGTAAATGCCCTGAGACTGAAAAACCAGAAACGAACCAGAACGGAAGACAGTGAGTAAAACACAAAATGTCATATATCCAATTTTTCTTCAAGTGCTCAAATTACAAAAAAGAGTATATTTCCACATCATTATACATTATTAAAATGAAGTTAAGATTACAATGCTACATATACTACTTGAAAGAGTCGAAAAAAGTATCGTCGGATAAATCCACCAGTGCCACCCATTTCGACTTTTCCCTATTTATTTCTATATCTATTTCCCTAAATTTGTTGTATTCTTACATCCTTTCCATGAAAATGTTCGGCCATGTCTCCGATGCTTATGTGAAATGAAACGCCCACTCTAGTGATGTCGGTGGTATCGGATATCCCGGTTTCAAGTAGACTTGAACAAAATATCGTGGATTTGAAATCCAACACAAATGATACGACCAATGGGATTGGTGTAGGAGCAGTGCGCAGAGGAAAATAAGTCTCTGAAAAACCGTATCGGGTAAGATTAATACACACCCTCTCATACGCACTTTCTATGAGATAACACATTTCAGGGAACCACATCCATTTGTCCTCCGGTGCACATTCAACCTTAACAGGTACTAGTGCAAGATGTATTTCCTCAACCTTTTCCTTACTCCCGAACACACATGTGTACAACTCTGTGTGTTCCGTCAACTTTGTGATCAAAGTATCTCGAACAATATTATAATAATTTTCATGGCTACCTAGCAAACAAGATACAGCTCGAAAGCCACAACTACCGTCACCGGCCACATTCATGATCCTTTCAACGTATTTGTGCATGAAAATCGGCATGTGATCGATGAAAGGTATTTTTGATGGAGGCGGTGTAGGCGATGGTTTGCTAATACGGGCACTTTTGGAAGCATATTTATGAGATTTCGGTGTAGGTGAGTCGGGAAATACCTTGTCAATGTGTTCATAATATGAAGGATTTCTCGTAGTAGAATTGTCGGCCGGTGTAGGTTTCAACTTTTTCGGTGCACCTTTTGTTTTTACCGGTTGGGGGGGTGGTTTCAAATCCGTGGTCTCCGGGAATACAATTTTTCTCAACTCTTCTTTGATTTGGAGCTTCGTGGCGTCATCGGCTCTCAAAAATCTCACTTGTATTGCTTCCCATTCGGTAAGGATGGAGATATTTGATTTATCACTTGTAATTTTTCCGTCATCCTCAAAACTAAGTCTCTTCTAATGATTAGAGACTTCGTTCATACCTATCGGGACATTACCACTCAGCTTCTTGGCTATCACACAAGCACATGGGAGACCATATGTTTTCACAATAGTGCACCCATACTTTGAGGCGTCATCACCCACCGTTGAAGCTCTTGTGGCCTCATGGAAAATATAATTAAGCGTCGCCCGAGATATGTTACCGACCAATTGAGAATATAGCATATTCTCCTTGAACATGTGTTCCAACATCGTGTTACTGCGACCAAATGTCGTTTGCATCTCATTATGCTGGTTCATGGTCATATGGTTTACAGCTTCCCAACCCGTAATCAAATCGTCCTTGCTATTTGCCAACCAATTCTTGAGAAAAGCATATGCAGATTCTACTCGGCTTGATGTTGTATGTCTGAGGTGCATAACCTGATCATTTCATGCACAAAATAATTTCTCCTTCACCTAATCAAGTATTGTGCTCTCCACATATTTCAACAGATTAAGATATTTCTCACAAACAGCTCTGAATTGTAAAACATCATCATTATACATCTCTTTTATAGATGCATTAACAATAGCATTCCATTCGGCCATGATTTTTTCCACAATAACACCGGACTTTACCAACTTTTCATCTTCACCTGCTACTTGTTTCGACCCCACAGCAGGTTTAACCCGACTTCTCACATTTTTTGTAATGTGGTACCTACAAAGTAATGCGGAAGAAGTCGGAAATACGGTTGCAACAACATTCATTAAATTCGTATCACGGTGAGTGACAATTACCTTTGGCATATCCTATTGGTCCTTCAACATGGACCGACACACCTCTAACGCTCACTGAAAGTTGTCTTCTTTTTCGCATTCGAGAAATGCAAAACCAACTTAGTACATCTTCTCGGTCGATGTAACACCAACAATTTCCAACAACGGAAGCCTGTACTTGTTGGTTTTGTACGTTGAATCCATTACGAGCATTGTAGGAAACGTGTTGAACAATTTAATGGAATTGGGATGACTCCATTAAATGTCTCTAACAGTTTCCCCATTATCACCCCGCCAGTGCCTACAAACATAATTATTGTCATCAAGAATTTTTAAAAAGGTGTTGCATTTCGGTTCGAACCTCCCGAATGGCCAACTTCGTTTGATAGCGCTTGTTGTACACGTGTTTGATATTAGAGGTGCTCTCTGGTCTTTTGCGCTTTAATGTTGCAAGAATGTTTTTGGGAGGTATCAAATTTAGAGTCATGTCGGAAACACAAGTTTTCTCATCCGGAAGTAGCCGACATGCTATTGGATACCAGCCAACTTTGGAGTTAAATCATGATTGTGTTCTCCGTTAATCACATTAAACTTCCACTTATTGTTGGCCATGAGATAACCACGCAATCGAAACGCACACTCATATTTTCTTGTGTCGGTTTCCTCGCATTTCAATTTTTGAATTCGAGCCACATATTTTTCGCTCCTTTCGCAAGTCAAAATAACAGAGGCATTTTTTCTATTAGTGTCAAAGTCGAACCTTGCTATTACGATACCAAATCCTAACCTCGTTGCCTCTAAACGAATCCACTGCAACATATCGTCCCGGACATTAAATTCTTGAACATTGTCAAAATGTTCACAAACATCGACCGACTTAATTACGCAGGGCAGAACAACGACCGACGATACAACTTCGGTGTCATCGGGGTTAGGAATGTTATCGGGGTGCACCATACCTATGTAACATAATAAAATTCATAAATACACAAAACAATGGAGACTACTGCAGAATTTCAAAACAGAGACAAAATCGGAAGTAAACTTCCGGTGAAGTTCAACTACTAACAAGAAATAAACTTCCGGTTTGTACGTAACCTTGTTTTCTGCGACAAGTTAAGGATTGATGCAGAGAATGAGGGATAAAAGAAATGATGTTTACCTGAAATTCTTCTTTGTTGAGCTTTTTCTGATATGATGAACCAAAAAAGTATGGATTTTGAGTGCAAAATGGATTGGTAATGGAGAGGGTTTTGGAGAGAGTTGAAAGAGAAAGTGAAGAATGGTGGTGATCACCATGGTTGCTGCTTATAGTAATCAGCATTCGTGACAAAACCGAAAATAAACTTCTGGTAACATACAAAATATCCAGGTGGCATGTAATTTAATGTTTCCGCTTCTGTGGGGACTTATACTTTCGATACCATACTAGAAATTAATCTCCGATATTGTTTTTAACTGATTCATGAGTGTCAGTATATTTTGCCTCGATTGAACAAACTAGGGTGCTTACCGGAAATAAACTTCCGATTTTTATAGAGATATTTTAGAATTTTTACGGGGTGCGTCCGACCCTTATGAGATTGGATTAAGAAATTACACACACATATATATATATATATATATATATATATATATATATATATATATATATATATATATATATATATATATATATATATATATATATGTCTCTTTAATAAAATAATTTAGTTCTATATATTATGATTAACATTTACGTGATAGATAATTGATTTAAAATAACATCATCTAATGGTGCAGCGAATAAATAACACTTTAAGTATAAGGTTTTATACTAGTTGTAGTTGGTGTAAAGAAGTCACTCAAAAATCAAAATAGAAAAATAAAATTATAGATGAAGCGGGACGAGAATAGGAGAAAGATTTCAAAATGAAAAAACCTAAAGTGATGAGAATGAGAATGGAAGTCTTTTATTTAAAGGTGAAATTTTGAACCAATTGAGCGAAAAATAGGGGGAATGAAGAGGATCCAACCAAAAATTAGCCGTTATAGAACTTGGTGTGCACTGGAATGTGGAAGAAGAGACAAAACATGGTAATGCTCAATCAAAATTTAAGATTTTCGTTAAGGGAAGACACATCAATAATTTGATTAATAAATATTAATTTATACACAAAACATCAATAATTAAATTAATTAATATTAAATTATTTTTATCATTTTGGATAACAAAAAATAATGGATCACTCAAGTCCATGTTAGACCATTAATAAACCGAACAGAGCTAAGTTGAACCGAGCTATCCAACTAGATATAAGAATGGTGGCGAAAGTAGGCTCACACATGTGATGGTTCATATTAGTCCATCCCCCGTCTTTCACAAATTTGTGTACCCCTTGGAGTACACCTCAAGAGACAAACCTCAAATATATAAATATTACTAAAGTGTGATATTCTCCGATATGAAACTTTAATGAACTTTTTCAAATTCAATTCTATGAACACTAAATTAAATCATACTTGTGCTTATTTATAGCTAATTTAAAGCCAACAATCTCTTACAATTTTCTTTTAGTCTTTTTATATCCAACAATCACCTACTTGAATAAAAATGTGATTTTAAAAATAACTTTAATATATTTACGATTGTAGATAAACAATTATATTTACAGCTTAGACCTTTGCATAATAAATAATATTCCAATTCAATAAGAGTGACATAATTCTCTTTAACTCTATCTCATACATCATATTCTAATAAATACATGCTTTAGTGACTTTGCACATATCTATTCTAGTTTTAAGAAGGTGTGAAACTATAAAATATTATAATTTTAACAAGTACATATATTATTTATGATAACAACTATGATGATAATTGTCATCTTATAATAAGTTAGGCAGTACAGATAAACATATAAAGATGTAAACCTAATTATTAAAGGTTTAATGGATGTAATTTTAATGATTGGAAAAAAATATTAAAGAAATCTATATTTTTCGTTGTCTAAAATATTCTCCAATTCTATAAAAAAAATGGAGTGTTATTATCAAAGTTTTGAGATATAATACATTTATATTATTTAAAAGAGTGACATATTTTGTATATTTTGATATTTATTCAATGTAATCATTGCTAACGACACTCTCTATTTCTTCGAAGAAATCGAAGGGATCTCAATTCTCTTCCTACTAGCTTCACCTACCATACAAAGAATCTAACAATATCACCCTAAAAGAAACTTGCCAATAAAAATAAAAATAAAATCAAAACTGAAAAACAAGCTAATGGCCAATTCCAGGGCTAGGGACAGATACAATAAGAAGACGACCATCCATGCTTATGAGGTGTCGTTCTATGAGCTTCTCATCAACAACAACAGCATGTCCTTTTTTAGTTGGAGAAGAAGATGGAACAGTACCCTTAGGAAGTGCACTTAGAAACAAACTATCCCTTGAAGATGTCTTCATGTTCATCTTTCTCCACTGCTTCTCTTCTCTCACAACAAGTTTTCTTCCTTCAAAACAATAACAAAATGAAGCAAAGAGAACCAAGAATATGAGTAGGGAAGTGCTAGATCGTGCCATGTGAATTCCAACAATTGCAAAAGTAATGACACAATTTAGGTATAGGGAAGTGCTATAATATAGTATTAGTAATATAGAAAGAAGAAAAAAAAAGGTGAGTTTTAATGGCAGAGTCAAGAGAAAAAGATGTGTGGGGCTTGAAAATATGTGATTTGGACATGAGGAGCAATGGTATGGGCTTGCGTTGTATTGTTCAAGTTGAATAATACATGAATCTTGATAATTCAGAAATTAATTATTCAATGAATTCAAACTTAACACTGGGCATGAAAATGAGACTAGTAACTAAATTCAATGAAATATCTATTAGTTTAATGTCAAATCTAAATTAAGTCAACATAACAAGTACGGATCTTATTTTCGAAGATATTTAAGAGTATTTAATTTGATGCTAAACAAGTGTCCTTACCTAAGGTATTAATTATTACTCTTTAATACAATTTTGAAAACTTAATTTACTAGTCGTAGTAACTTGAAACAAGTATTAAAATATATAATGAGAGTTATTTTTATACAAATGAACACAATAATCTTAGGTGACGGCAGTTAAGCTTGTTTATTTCATGCAAATTAATGATATATATATATATATATATATATATATATATATATATATATATATATATATATATATATATATATATATATATATATATATATATATATATATATATATATATATATATATATATATATATATATATATATATATATATATATATATATATATATATATATATATATATATATATATATATATATATATATATATATATATATATATATATATATATATATATATATATATATATATATATATATATATATATATATAGCGAATCTACAATTACAGCAAAGATTAGCATTTTTGAAATATGATACTAGACAGGGCCAACAACTAACATTTTGAAATATATGTTGTGACAATGAAATATATAAATCCTTTCATTTTGTTTTATGCTTTCGATATGGGAATATAGAAAATATAAATAAATAAATGTGCATAAGTTCATGTCTATATTTCTTCGTCTTCATTTGACTTTGTTACCTTTTTTATCTTCAAACCTCAACAATTCCTCTACTTCTACTGCAAAGAACACTCTTATCAAATAATCTGTAGGATGCTTGGTGTTAAAGAAGTGTCTCCATTTTCTTCAATGTTCAGTTTCAAAAGCAAGGGAAATTATGTATAATGATGTTCAAGTTTCTTTTAGGAAATAAATCATCATCGAGTTGTTGGAGTTTGAATTTGTTATAGTTGAATAAGTCATCTATTGTTATGTAGTAGATTTTGTTCCCTAGTTTCTAGTTGTAGTGGAGTCTGTTTCCTAGTTTCTAGCTTCTCCTAGTTTCTAGCTTGCTTCTATTATTTTTTGTTTCCTGTAAGGCTATATAATGTCATTGTCTTTGGTTTAACAAAGTATCACTTTCAGTTTTATAGTTCACATTTGGCATCAGAGCAAAAACCCGTGTGAGAAAGTGATCGAGAGAGATGTCTGAGAGATCTGAAAAATTTGTGCAGTCGGCCATCCCAAAATTTGATGGCCATTACGATTTCTAGTCCATGACAATGGAGAATTTTCTAAGAAGCAGAGAATTGTGGAGCTTGGTGGAAGATGGGATTTCGGCGATGTCGATCAAAACAACACGGGTGAGTGAGGTGCAAAACAATTACGTAGAAGAGGCAAAGTTGAAGGATTTGAAGGTCAAGAATTTCTTGATCCAGTCCATTGACAAAGAGATTATGGAAACTATTCTTGACAAAGGTACCTCTAAGGCAATATGGGAATCCATGAAAAAGAAGTATCAAGGCTCTACAAAGGTGAAAAGGACTCAATTGCAAGCTTTGAGAAGGGAGTTTGAATTGCTGGCCATGAAAGAAGGAAAGAAGATTTACATTTTCCTAGGAAGAACATTGACGGTGGTAAAGAAGATGAAGGTGAATGGTGAATCAATGGAGCAGAGCACGATCGTGAGAAAAATTCTCATATCGCTAACCTCAAAATTCAACTATGTGGTGTGTTCGATTGAGGAATCAAATGATCTGAGCATGATGAGTATCGATGAATTACATGGAAACCTACTTGTCCATGAGCAGTGATTGAATGGATATGTGCAAGAAGAGTTGGCACTAAAAGTGGCTCAAGATGAAAGACCTACTAGAGGAAAAGGTCGCAGAATGTTCCGAGGAGGACACGGTAGAGGATGAGGAAGAAACACACCCGATCGTGCCATTATCGAGTGTAACAAATGTCACCAGTTAGGTAACTATCAGAACGAGTGTCTCGAATGGGAAAAGAAGGCGAATTATGTTGAACTAGTAGAAGAATAAGAGCTTCTCTTGATGTCTTATCTTGAGAAACATCAGGCAAACAGAGAAGAGGTTTGTTTCCTTGATTTTGAGTGCAACAATCATATGACCGGATGCAAAGATTGGTTTTTTCGATTTGGAAGAAGGTTTAAATATATCTGTGAAACTTGGAAACGACACAAGAATGTCGATGGTGGGAAAAGGAAGCGTGAAATTACAAGTTAACGGAGCCACCCAAGTCATACCTGAAGTTTATTATGTCCTGGAGCTTGTTGCAGCGTTATAGCGGCAAGCAAAAAGTAAAGTATTTATTTTTACCGGGTGATATATAGGTTATATCGTATCGTGTCCACAGAGATTGGTTATTGATTCGTCGTTCGACAAATCGTTTGTTAATGAGTTTGGGTTTAAATGGGTTGTAAAGAAAGGTATCAACAGAAAATAAATGCAAACAAATGTAAAAAGTATAGACAACTTATCTGACTCTAATGTACATCACTCGTCACAAACTTAAACATATCGTCCAGTTATACTCAACCTACAATACTCGTCTATGTCATCAGTTATCTCTCATAACCTAAGTCATTCCTAACCCAAATTAAGAATCCTACTGGATCACCTCGGTGGTGATCCCTCACCTACCTTAACAACACAAAAGTCAACCATGTCACTCGTATCGACGATGTCTCGCCTGACACAACCAACACAAAGGCATTAATCTCATATATCCAAAGTGAATGTCATCTCTAAATCTATGTCTAGCATTTAGAAACTAATAGATAATCATCCTAGGTAAGAATCTAAGCAGTATATGACTATCACAACTTAAATCCCTAACACAAGGTAAAAACCTAAGATAAAAAGCAACACAAATTTGTAAAGCAAGCTTTATATAACGCCATGGGAGACAAATATACATATGTTCAGAGTAAATATACATACAAAACCCAACAAATAGAGAAATACATAGAGAGGAGAAATAATAAACCACAAATATTCTGGTTTGTCAGAGTCGGTCAATGAGCAATCCACCCCAGATCATCCGTATGCAAGCCTTAGTGTTGTTTTCTGAGCTAATCTATCATAAAAATATAAGTGATGGAATTTGGGAGCAAAACTATCCCCCCAAAACCATAAAACAACAAATGAAATAAAAAATAAAATATATACAAAAATATGATTCCGCAGCCACCGCCCGACACTGGAAAGTATCGCCCGACGCTATCTCTTCAACGCTTGGCCCACGTTGCGCCACATCTGCAACTGGGAAAAATATCTCTCACCGTCCGGCACTGGCATCCACCGTCCAGTGTAACACCCCAAATCTACTTGTCGCATATTAATAAAAATCAGAGTGCAAAAATTCATCATACATGGGAGGCCACATTTAATTCACATAAAACAACATATATTAATCACAGTTATTCAGATACATAACACCTAGAACATGGATGAACCTGTAATAAATTAATTCAACTTTTAATCAACTACAATTCACTAATATTTTTATTCCACTAAAACAACTTCCACAACAGCATGATACTTCATAAATTCAACTTAAAGGTCAACAAGTTGAAGTAATAACAACAATTAATAAATAACATCAAGCGTTCATCCCCCCGAGTGCTACGTATCAGAGCAACTATACCGACTTGGACTAACAACAACTAATTCTTCATTCTCTAATACATGCGCGTTACCCACGTATAGGAACCATCACAATAGAAGGGGTGAGATATCAACCAATATAAACAAGTGTATGATAAATAATATGTTAGATTAGATCATACAAATATCACCACTTCATAACAACAATTATGGAACAACCAAGAAACCACTTAATAACAACAAGACAACTTTAATCAATCGACATAACAACTTAAATCAACACACCTTAACAACAACAACAACAACAACTTTAACATACAACTCAAGATGCGACTCGACTATGCAAATGCATGTGGTACCATTTGGAGCAAAACTCCCAACTTAAAATCAGTCAATTTATCGAGGCATTAACAAGGCATAAACCTTCAACTTTCAATGTGGTACCAGCAAGACCAAGGCATAAGCCTTCAACTTTCAACATGGTGCCATCAAGGCCAAGGCATAAGCCTTCCTCGCTAATTTTGCCAATCCAGGTCGTCGCAAAGTATGCAAATGTATGTGACTCAATAAATGCAACAATCGCTCACAACTTAATTTTATCTATTATATATATATATATATATATATATATATATATATATATATATATATATATATATATATATATATATATATATATATATATATATATATATATATATTCACTATTTTTTCCTCCCGCAAGTTTACTGATCCTCATCCTAATAATTTATCTTTGATAATCAATTCATTATCTGCTACTAATTACCTCGTACCAATTTTTTTTCTTATTTTTAGTCCTACAAAATTCTACTAATTATGCATGCCATATATATAATCTAAATGACACAGAAAATAGTGATATGGACCAAAAAAACACAAAGAAAGTTCTTGTGGTCCACATATACACCTGGGGCGCCCACCCCACCCCCTTCGTCATATGGGGTGCCCGTCCCACCTAGGTGTGGCCCCCGTCCCTTGTTTTGGTGGCCCCCTCCACCTATCTCCATCTCCAAATTTTCTGGTAATTTCATATATTTTCCAGTATCCTTTCTTCATATTTTCAGACATTCTTCCCACCGTAATTCACTCGATCATCACAGTCAACCAATTCTTTCAAGAAATTACTTTGATTCCTAGTTTCACTCGAGTATCAATTCAACCAACCCAATCATCTTACACAACAACAACAAACTTTTATCATCAAGGGGATAACATAGCAACTGTGTTGAAAACTCTTAACAGTCAAATTCAATTTCATAGAATGACAATCTCTCAGTATATTTCACAACAAAACATTACACACAGACGAAGCAATTTTATACAATCCCATCCCCACATACCATTCATCATAAACCTGGTTATAGAGTTAGAACCTCACCCTTACCTTGGATTGACGGTCGTTCTAACTCTGATCGAACTCCTAGATTTTTGCTTCGGCTTATGCACTCTACGTATCCTCCTCCAGACCCTCATGCCTCTTATGCCTTTTTTTCTCTTTTCTTCACAACAAGCCTCGGGTACTCTTCTCTTTCTCCAAACCCTTGTCTCTTACTAATACCAAACAAAACCTAATTTCCTTATTTCTCTTATCACTCCACTTAATCAATATTTTCTTGTAACTCTTATTGGGCCTAATATATTCACACCCCCACTCTACTACACATTACCATATACTTAAGCCCACATAAGTAAATCTCATAATTCTCTTAATATTATTTTTGATAATGTTCCACAAATTAAATCAATTTATCACTTAAATAATGCCAACAATTCACAACTTCAACAATTCCAATAATTAAATCCTTAAATAATTAAATTAAATGATTAATTAAATTCGGGCGTTACACCCAGCGCTGGCCTCAAGTCTCGCCCAACGAGCTGCTTGCGAGCCGAAGTCAGGAGCTACTAGATTTTGAACATTCTGCATCGCTCCTCCACCATCCGAAAACGGTCTTGGCGCTCAGCGCGCCCTGTCATCGTTAGGCGTTGGCTTGGCGCTCAGCGCAGGTGATAAGCTGGAATTTTCAGCATCTTTATTTCTCTGGCTTCCTTTCTTTGCCTTGTTCCTTTATAACTTCAAATGCATATTAGAGCACCATTTTGGCCTTTATTACTCAATGCTCCAATAATGCAACAAATACCTACAAAATAGATACAAAACTATCAAACAATACAAAAATACACTAAAACTTAATTATACACCAAATATACACATTTATACAAAAAGTAGGGGATTTATTCGAAGAATATCAACAAAAGAACCGATAAGTGTCACAAAACATATATACAACATAACTATATTTTGGAACTTATCAAACTCTCCCCAACTTGAAACATTGTTTGTCCTCAAACAAAGCTAAACAACCCAAAGAAACAAAGAATGATAATCAAAGAATCAGGAATCAACATGTTTTAAGAATGTAAAATAAATGTCTGATTCAAACAAAAATGCACAAGTAAGGTACATACTTACCACTATCTTAGAATGACAACATATAAACGAAACAAATCTGAAGTACAAAAATCATGCAAAACATTCTAAAACAATACAAGCTCAATCATGAATCACACCTAGAAAAAATTCATCAGTAGATGAAGAACACACAAAGGTGAGAGACTTTTGACACTCATCCACAATCTTGCAAATAATGGACTAAATTATGCATTCATCCAAAAACTCATATTGAAAATACAAAGGAAAGAATCACAAGGGCTTTTCAAGGTTGTAACATGGCTTGGTTAACAAACAAGTGATAAGTCCTAAAGTTAATCGAAACAAAAACTTGTCTAAACCTAAGGGAGCAATTACTTCCACAAAGTTTCAAACAATATAATTTCAATCAAAATTCTTCTTCATCCCAAATTTCTCAAACCAGCACACATCACTTATTATCACAATACTATTCATACTCTTTTTGTTTTTGTTTTTCAATTTTCTTCTTTCTTTTTCACTTTTTTTTTCTTTGTATTTTTACAACCTCATAGCAACCACAATATAAATGAACAAAAATTGTTCTCTCCAACTTGAATTCAACCATCATCAATATGTGAATACTCCCTACTTTCTAAGGTAAGACAAAAATTTAAACTATAAATCATAGTTGAGGGTTCAAGAAAACAAAGAATCAATATCCATACAAAATGAGAACCAAACACTCACACACAAGCATTTAGCAAAAACAACATGTACATTGACAAAAAGGCTCAAAGGAGGTTACAAAGGTTCACACACTCACAAGGTGGATTGAATATTTGGCTAGGTAGTTGTGCTCAAAATCAAACAAAATGCCTTGATCATTTTCATGCAATCATACAATCAACACAAATAAAAGATTAAACATAATAAAATCTAGTTAAAACAAGAATTGCGGCCTCTAGCATATATGAACAATGGAAACCTTCCTCACAAATATGGGTAAAAAGAGAACTAAAGTGATTCAAGTAATGAGAAAGTAATGTAAAAAAGAATGAATGACATGGTAATTGTACAAATGATAAATTTCTTAATCATGTTATGCTTTAGAAAGCGATAAACGAGTACTTGACGTGTACCAAATTTGAAAACTATCATTACCATACATCCACGAGTTGAAACGATCAAACTCGGAAAATCACCTCAAAAGTCTTCAAGTTACCGGACCAAAATTTGAGTCCAAACAACAACAAAAAATTAGAAAAACAAATGTACAAAATTTACAATATTTACAACAAATAAAAATCCTCAAGTTAAACACGACGAGTTTGCGAAAAACACAATAGACAAAACAAAACAAAACAAACAAAAATAACAATATGCAAACTGGGTGAAAATGAATTAACAAGTTGAAAAGTGAAGATTTGAAATTTAGAACATGTCATATTTCAACTTGTTAAAACACAAGTCACTAGACACATAAACAAACACAAACCAAACATGTTTGTTTTACGTCGTAAACTTGATGCCTTTATTGTGCGAGCTAGTAACCTCCTATCGTCATGCCATGGTATTGTCACACTGCACAAACCTAAAGAAAGTATCCTAACAACCACACAACAAACGTTACGAAAACATTACAATTTACAACATCACATGAAAACAAAGAAAAACACATATATGTATAAGTATGTAAAACATGTAAAATTCACAAATATGATATTCATATACAAATTCATGTACAATTTCTATACATAATATACATTAATTACAAAACTCAAAAACAAAGGAATTATCGCAATGCAAAACAATAAAACCAAACCCCGGCAACGACGCCATTTTGTTGCAACGTTATAGCAGCAAGCAAAAAGTAAAGTATTTATTTTTACCAGGTGATATATAGGTTATATTTTATAGTGTCCATAGAGATTGGTTATTAATTCGCCGTTCGACAAATTGTTTGTTAATGAGTTTGTGGTTAAATGGGTTGTAAAGAAAAAGTATCAACAGAAAATAAATGCAAACAAATGTAAAAAGGATAGACAACTTATCTGGCTCAAATGTACATCACTCGTCACAAACTTAAACCTATCGTCCAATTATACCCAACCTACAATACTCGTCTATGTCATCACGTATCTCTCACAACCTAATTCATTCCTAACCCAAATTGAGAATCTTATTGCATCACCTCAGTGGCGATCCCTCACCCACCTTAACAACATAGAAGTCAACCATGTCACTCGTATCGACGATGTCTCGCCCGACACAACCAACATAGAGGCATTAATCTCAAATACCCAAAGTGAATGTCAACTCTAAATCTATGTCTATCATTTAGAAACTTACAGATAATCATCCTAGGTAAGAATCTAAGCAGTGTATGTTTATCATAACTTAAATCCCTAACACAAGGTAAAAACCTAAGATAACAACCAACACAGATTTGTAAAGCAAGCTTTATATTAACGCCATGGGATACAAATATACATATGTTCAGAGTAAATATATATACAAAACTTAACAAATAGAGAAATACATAGAGAGGAAAAAGAATAAACCACAAATCTTCCGGTTTGCTAGAGTCGGTCAATGAGCAATCCACCCTGGATCATCCGTATGCAAGCTCTAGTTTTATTTTCTAAGGTAATCTATCATAAAAATATAAGGGATGGAATTTGGGAGCAAAACTATCCCCCCAAAACCATAAAACAACAAATGAAATGAAAAGGAAAATATATACAAAAATCTGGTTCCGTAGCCACCGCCCGGCGCTGGAAAGTACTGCCCAGTTTTGTCCCTTCAACATTTGGCCTATGTTGCGCCACGTCTGCAATTGGGGAAAATATCTCTCACTGCTCGACGCTGGCATCCATCTCCCGACGCTGGCCTCAAGTCTCGCCTAACAAGCTGCTGGCGAGCCAAAGTTAGGAGATACTGGATTTTGAACATTCTGCATCGCTCCTCCACCGCCTGGCGACGATTCTGGTGCTCAGCGCGCCCTGTCATCGCTCGGCGTTGGCCTGGAGCTCAGCGTAGGTGACAAGCTAAAATTTTCAGCATCTTTATTTCTTTGACTTCTTTTCTTTGCCTTGTTCCTTTATTGCTTCAAATGCATATTAGAGCACCACTTTGGTCTTTATTACTCAATGTTCCAATAATACAACAAATACCTACAAAATAGATACAAAACTATCAAACAATATATAAATACACTAAACTTGATTATACATTAAATATACACATTTATACAAAAAACGGGGGATTTATTCGAAGAATACCAACAAAAGAACTGATAAGTGCCACAACATATATACAAAATAACTATATTTTGGCATTTATCAGAGCTCAAGAACAATTTACTAAGCATTGGACAGTTGCAGGAGAGAGGCTTGGCAATTTTGATTTCTGATGGAACTTGCAAAGTATATCATCCTAAGAAAGGTGCAATCATGGAGACTAATATGAGTGGAAACAGGATGTTCTTTCTTCTAACATCCAAATTGTAGAAAAACACGATGTGCTTGAAGACAGAAGAGGTGAAGTCCACGAAGGAGATATGTGCGGTGTGTCTGACAGGAAAACAACACATAGTATCAATGCCAAAAAGGAGCCTCTGGCTTGCATCAAGACAACTGCAACTGGTGCACTCTGATATACGTGGTCCGATTACACCAATTTCACACTGCGGAAAAATGTACACTTTGACTTTCGTTGATGATTTTACTAGAAAAACTTAGGTTTATTTTCTCCATGAAAAATCGGAGGCACTCATCACCTTCAAGGCTTTCAAAGCAAGTATTGAGAATGAGATTAGAACCTTCATCACTTGTCTGAGGAGAGACCGCATAGAGGAATTCACGTATAATGAATTCGGAGAGTTTTGTAAAACTCATGGTATCAGCCGACGATTGATAGCTACATTTACGCCACAATAGAACAAAGTGGCAGTAAGGAAGAATAGAACGATAATGAATGCGGTACGATCTATGCTGAGTGAGAGGCAAGTCCCAAAGGAGTTTTGGTATGAAGCTACAAGATGGAGTGTGCACATCCAGAATCGATCTCCAACAGCAGTAGTAGAAGACATTACACCTGAAGAAGCTTAGAGCGGTTCAAAACCTAAGGTGGAGTATTTTCATGTCTTTAGGTGCATAGCATATGCGCACATACCTGATCAGAAGAGGAGAAACTAGATGACAAAAGTAAGAAATGTGTTTTTCTCGGAGTCAGTGAGGAATCAAAAGCATGAAGGTTGTATGATCCGATTACGAAAACGATCGTGATAAGCAAAGATGTAGTGTTTGATGAAGACAAAAGTTGGGATTGGAATCAAACCGATGTAAAAGAGAAAATACTCGACTGTGGAGAAGAAGAACAAAATACAAAAGAGAGAGAAGGTGATATGGCTTATCCTCCGTCAACTGCGAATTTTTCGCCTTCTGGTTCGTCTGTCTTTCGCATCTAGTGGTAATTCGACACCGCTAAGTCCAGTCTCTCCTTTGACCAGTCCAATTTTGTCATCTCCATCAAGATCAATTGAAAGAGAAGTGGTTGCAGGCTCGCGGACAAGGAGAACACCCGGTTACTTGGCTGATTATGTCACGGGTGAAGGAGAAGATGAGGAAGAAAGCTTATCGGTCACGTTATTGATGATGATGACAGAAAACGATCCAGTAAAATTCGAAGAAGCAGTGAAAGACAAGGTATAGAGAGAAGCAACGAAAAACGAGATCAAATCGATCGAGAAAAATAACACATGGGAGCTAACTATCTTACCTGCAGGTTTTACACCAATTGGAGTGAAATGGGTGTATAAAACAAAGTTGGATGAAGATGGTAAATTCGAAAAATACAAGGCGAAGTCTTTGCTCTGGTGGCGAGGCTCGATACAATTCGAACTATACTTGGGGTTGCAGCACAATCAAATTGGGAAATCTTCCAATTAGATGTTAAGAGTGCGTTTCTACACGGCAAACTAAAAGAGAATGTGTATGTGTGACAACCGGAGGTATTCATAAAGAAAGGAGAAGAGGAGAAAATGTACAAGATGAGGAAGGAATTGTATGGGCTCAAACAAGTCCCAAGAGCTTGGTACAACCGTATTGAAGGATATTTCTTAGATGAGGAGTTTAAGAGGTGTTCGAGCAAGCATACTCTATTTACCAAGACGAAAGGAGGTAAGATTCTCATTGTCAGCTTGTATGTTAATGACTTAATATTCACTGGAGATGATAGAGCTATGTGTGATGAGTTTAAGAATTCGATGATGATGGAATTTGAGATGTCAGATTTGGGAAAATGAAACATTTTCTTGGGATAGAGGTGAAGCAGAGTGTTAAGGGGATTTTTATTTGTCAAAAATGGTATGCTCATGAAGTTTTAACAAGGTTTGGAATGGAAGAAAGCAATGTTGTTAAAAATCCAATTGTGTCGGGAACGAAGCTCACAAAACATGAGAATGGCGAGAAGGTGGATGCAAATATGTTCAAGCAATTGGTTGGGAGTCTTATGTATTTAACAGTGACTAGGCCAAATTTAATGTATGGAGTATGTCTCATAAGTTGATTCATGGAAAATCCAAGGATGTCACATTGGCTTACTGCGAACAGGATCTTAAGAAACTTAAAAGGTACAATCGAACTTGGAATCTTCTACAGGAGAAGTGAAAGCAGTAGTACGAGACTTATGACATTCACGGATAGCGACTACGCCGACGATTTGGATGATCGGAGAAACACAACAGACTGTGTGTTTTTGGTAGGGTCCGGTGCGATTTCTTGGGCATCGAAAAAGCAGCCTGTTGTCGCCCTTTCCACCACTGAGGCCGAATATATTGTCGTTGCCTTTTGAGCTTGTCAATGTGTGTGGATTAGAAGGATCTTAGAAAAGATTGGACCTGAAGAAGATTCTGCAACCATCATTCATTGTGACAATAGTTCGACGATTGCTTTGTCCAAACATCCAGCCCTTCACGAGAAAAGTAAGCATATTAAAGTAAGGTTTCATTATCTTAGAGAGCTGGTGAATGAAGAAACTGTTAAGCTGGAGTATTGTGCAACAAGAAACCAAGTTGCAGATATCTTTACGAAGTCGTTGAAGCTGGAGCAGTTCGAGAAGCTGAGAGCATTACTTGAATTGTTAACTTGTCTGAAGTAAGCTTAATTCAAGAAAGTTAAGCTTAAGGGAGGGTATGTTGGAGTTTGAATTTGTCATAGTTGAATAAGTCATCTACTGTTATATAGTGGATTCTGTTTCCTAGTTTCTATTTGTAGTGGAGTCTATTTCCTAGTTTCTAGCTTGCTTTTGTTATTTTTTGTTTCCTGTAAGGCTATATAATGCCATTGTCTTTGGTTTGATAAAGTATCACTTTAGTTTTATATTTCACACGAGTTCGTCGTCATTTTCAGTTTCAAATAAAACATATGGATGTCATTAAACTCACCAAGCTTCTCAAAAGATGCAACAATACAAGTTCTGAGATAGAGAATTCAAGTGTGGTTGGATGCTAATTTAAGATATGTTTTTAAGCCACTTGTGTAAGTTATTTGATTGATTATATTATTAATCAAGTATAAAATTATGCACCTGACCACACATACAAAATGGCTGAAGGGTATTAGTTGAATTACTAAATAAATCAATCCAACTTGATTTCACTTCATAGAGACGAGACACGTTTTATAAAGTTATGTAGAAAAATTACAATTGATTGAAAAATCAACATTTTACATAAAGTTATAAATCTCTCAACTTCTCTATCTAATATGCACTCCTTGTTCAGATATATAATATTCTGCAATTCCAAAAAGTACAGAATCATATGCACTCCTTCTTGAATCAAGCAGTGATGGACTTGTGGACATGCCGAGCAAATGGAATGCAGAGTGGCTGGGTCAGAATTTTCAGAAAGATTATTTGTGAGAATAAATGTATGATAATCATCACAAGAATTGTGACGAGAAATGAAATGTTGAATATATTCTAAGTTGTGACACTGAGTTATAACTTATATGCATAACAGGGAGTTCGAATAAATTAACATTGATGAGTGTAGTAATTGATGTGATGATATGTGCATGGTTGATGAAAAGCATGGTTGTATTAATAAGTCTCACATTATTTTTGAAGCAAAGAACAATAGTGTATATAATGCAAAGACACATAAGATTTATTGACTACGAAGCAGGCCGAGAGCAATGAATGGACTGAATTGGAAGTGGTATTGAGTAAAAGCTCAAATAATATTTTAATAATTAATTTGTAAATAAATTTTCATAAAAAGAATTAACCAAAATAATTTAAGAAAATGTAAAAATAAAATAAAAATGTAGAAAATAAAAAAATTAAATTAAATAATAAATTATATGACTTCTAAAAATTAAATCAAAAATCAAATTAAAATTCAACTGGACTACCAAGTCATCCTCAAATAGAATCTAAGTTCGATATGAACTATAGCGAGAGAATCTAAAAAATTGCGAGAGGAGGTAATATTGTAGAGGGAGTGTTGTAATATTGTTTAAGATATATATAAAATTTCAATACACGGACGCTAGTAATTTTCAAAGTCAAAGAAATAAATAATTCAAATCGAGCATGAAAAACAAGGATAATTATGTGTGACCTATAATTATGAATAACATTTTTATACGCAATTCACATTTACGTTGCTATTAAAAACCTAATTACGAATGTAAAAGTTCTTGAACCATTGAGATTTTCTAGCTTTTTGAGTATTTTAGTGTATATAATATTAAAATAAAAATATAAAATGTAAAAGATAAAGATTATGATTAATTGACAATGTGTATCATTGGCATATGAATAAAATCTTTGTTTTTGACAAGATTTATGGCATTTTTAAACTTCATATAATTCAAATACACTAACGCAAATGCTTTATATCTTGTGAAGAAAACCAAAAAGAATTATTCAATAAATATATACTTATTCAAACTTAAAATATCAGCGTTTGTAGTCCAACGGTCAGGATAATTGCCTTCCAAGCAATAGACCCGGGTTCGACTCCCGGCAAACGCATTTTAATTTTTCTTCTAATTAACCGACCCCACCGAAAATGAACAGTTTTTGCATTTGTGGTTCATATCAATCTTGCACTGCAAATATCACCGCACCATTAACTTCACATCTTATTCCACAACTTCCCTAATGGAATTGTGTTCTTCCATTCTCAATTCTCAGGTAAATTTCTCAACTCATTGTAACCAATAATAATCTTCTTATTAAGTGTGTATTGTTTATCCTTATCCATGCATGTGTTGATTGTCGATTCATTGTGCTGCAGAAAATTTCAAACCCTACATTGCCTAAACCATTTCTTCAGATAAATGGTAAACCTCATACACTAATTTATCAACAAAACTCATCAAAACTTTCTCCTAGAACATATAGACCATGCATATCAGCTAAATCCGGAAAACAGAGTTGGGATTTAGGAAGATTTATAAAAACAGTTTACTTCTTTAATGGACCTCCATCTCCTGCTAAGGTAACTTTTTTCATTTCTGAATATATTTTTCATTTCTGTGAATTGTGGATCAACTAATGAATGTTTATCATTGCTGAATTGTCAAGTTCTTTGACTTTCTAGTTGGGAAACTAGCCAGTTCTTCCCCTAGTGAATCATCGGTTATGGGGACTTCGGATATTGTTCTTGTTGCTGGAGGTACTGGTGGTGTTGGTCGAAGAGTGGTTGATGTGTTACGGAAGAAAGGAATTCCTGTTCGAGTTTTGGTATTGTTTTGTTCGTGGCTTGCCGTTGATAACTTCTCACTGCAAGTAATTTGTATTCAATTGATGATAAATTTTGTGTTTATCAGGTTAGAAATGAAGAGAAAGCAAGAAAGATGTTAGGCTCAGATGTTGACTTGGTGAGTTACTTTAATTGAATGTGCTGAAATACTAGTTTACAGTTCATGAAATAATATAAATATGTTTACTTTCTTAGTTTGCAATAATTTGATGTTGATAATGTGATGTAATTGGACCTAAATATGATGGAGACGGATCCCATAATAATGGAAAAAATGTTACTTATGGAAAAAATAACAGCCAATAAGCTGCGCCGCTACTCTTTTGGGATGGCAAACCTATCCTCTTAAAAACTGCATTCATTGACCTAGGAGATACCCTTAAATTAAAAATGTTTTGAAGGTAATCTTGGTTTTTCCAATCAAAATTGAATTGAGAATGAACCCTATCCTTTGCCTTTGTTTTTATTTTAATCATATTGAAGAAAATCAATGAAGAGTCTAAAGAAGATAATAGGGTGGAATGTGTTGAAGAAGAAGACTTGTTTGATGATGATTTTTTTTACTTTAAAGACTTCAATTATGATGATATTTGATTTTTATGATAGTTTGAATTTTAATGTTTAGTACTTAAGTTTGATTTTTGGGATGTGATATTTTCAGTAAGACTTGTTGATTTTGATTGAGTGTTTCGATTTAGACTTGTTTGTTTTTGAGTGTTTTTTTATGAAGTCTTGTGCTTTAATTTGTAAATATTTTGAGCTTAAGTTATTTGCTTAATTTTACATTAAAGATATGTTATAATTATAACTCATAACTTGTCCAAAAAAACTATCAAATAGCGGCCATCCCGCTATACGCTATCCTATTTTTGAGGCCGGTCTCTCTGCGGTGCCCCACTATCCGGGATTGACTACTCTGTTTGCAAAAGCAATGATAAATTGACTGCCAGCCAAGTACAAAGTCCTTACTAATCTGTGCATGAAAGATTTATGTAAATTTTTTAAAACTAGCAGTAGCTGGTGAAAGATAACGATGTTCATCAACGCTAAACTTTCCTGTTTTATATTTATATGCAATCTGTGATTAAAATTGATAAATTTTATTTACCCTTTACTTCCTCTACGTCACGACCAACTACCTTTTGTTGAAATTAAGGTTGTTGGAGACATTACAAAAGATAGTACTTTGATCCCTGAGTACTTCAAAGGAGTGAAGAAAGTGATCAACGCCGTTTCTGTTATCGTTGGCCCTAAAGAAGGAGACACTCCGGACAGAGCAAAATACAGCCAAGTATGTTCACTCACATTATTAAGAATAGAAATGTGGTTTGTCTTAATCAATGGATATCTATCATGAGAAATGAGTGGGTTATTGCCGACTTATATCAACTGACTGATTTTCTCAATGTCTTAGTTATTGAATGTTTGTTGAAGGCTTCGTGATCATCTCTTTCTAACTGATTGAATTTATTTTTGATGCAGGGAATTAAGTTCTTTGAGCCAGAGGTAAATAACTGTTTTTCCTTTATGTTGAGACTATCTTCAGAGTCAGATTTGTTGTTTATTTAATTTAAAAGTAAAGTTTGTATGCAAGCTCGTCATGAGAAATTCTCGAAGCTTTTCTCTTAGTTGTTGATTTTGAAATCAGATAAAAGGTGATTCACCTGAAAAAGTAGAGTACATAGGAATGAGAAATTTGATCAAGGCCGTGAAGAACAACCTTGGACTTCGAAGGGGAAAGCTATTATTTGGATTTGAAGGTAGGTTCCTTGTTGACAGCAATGCTTGATTGATTCAACTTCTATATATCTTGATCTAATTTTCAACACATGAATGGCGAGTGACCACCAACTGAGATTTATGTGCAGTGTGCCTGCCTACTAAAAAGAAAACAGTAAAAGTTGAACAAGTAATTTTGTTTCTTCTGTACACCCTATTGAACATATTTCTTTCTCTAATTTCCTGGAAGGCGAAAGCTACAGGCAGCTTTCTTGGGGCGCTTTAGATGACGTGGTAATGGGCGGAGTTAGTGAAAGTACTTTTCAAATTGACTCAAATGGTAGTGAAAATGGTGGACCAACTGGGGTTTTTAAAGGTATGTATCGATTTCTTGCGAATGTGTACAATTTTGTACTTCTAGGGGATTTGTATAGCACGTCCTTCGTATTTTACCGCACAATAATACAGCCCTGTGTCTAATCCAGGTGCTGTTTCATCGGCAAATAATGGTGGCTTTACCAGTATCAGAACAAAGGTAAGCTGCAATGTTTACTTTAACTAAGTATTGTGAGAAACTAAGTTGTTAAGTGAAAAGAAGAGAGTTTACATAATTGGTCTTCAGAATTTTTCAGAACCTGAGGATCTCTCTGCATATGATGGTTTGGAGTTCCGTCTAAAAGGTGATGGGCGTAGATATAAGGTCATTATACGCACAAGCCCCGATTGGGATGCGCTTGGGTACACTACAGGCTTTAACACTGAGAAAGGCAAATGGCAATCGGTAGTTGAAATCTAATATAATAGATACCATCAATTTTATTTAATGACAGCTCTCAACGGTGTTGTCTTTTTCCCTTTCACAGATTCAATTGCCGTTTTCTTCCCTGAGGCCCATATTTCGAGCAAAAACTGTGTCTGATGCTCCACCATTTGATCCCAGCAACGTTACATCACTGCAGGCATGGCTCTGTTATATTTCTCTGTCTTTTGGCCTTGCAATCTCACACACATGTTCTTAATGATGAAGCAAAATTCTCTGCAGCTCATGTTCAGCAAGTTTGAATATGATGGTAAACTGAACGAGACTTTTGCAGAAGGTCCGTTTGAGCTTCCAGTGTCTAGCATAAAGGCCTATATAAATGATCCAATAACTCCTAGGTATAGCCTTATTTTCTCGATGCCTTTCCCAGCCTTTTTTTCATCCCTATTTGCTTATTTTTTTGCCGTGTTTCTGTCATTAAGATTTGTACATGTGGGCTCAGCGGGAGTTACCAGACCGGAAAGGCCTGGACTTGATCTAAGTAAACAGCCTCCTGCAGTTCGATTAAACAAGGAACTTGATTATATCCTCACATTTAAACTAAAGGTAGAATACTGTTGATGGCTCCTTATTTGTTTCCATTTCTATGTTACATCATCATTTACTGAGAGCAATTAATGCTGCAATAGGGTGAGGATTTGATCCGAGAAAGTGGCATTCCATATGCAATCGTGAGGCCTTGTGCATTAACTGAAGAACCTGCTGGAGCTGATCTAATCTTTGATCAAGGAGATAATATTACGGTATTGAGAAAACATTTTCTTGATTTAAGAGCTCTTGCTAAACATTCATCTCATAAATTTCTGTATAAAAGCATTTTGCTCCTTTGTCACTCATTTTCTAATTTAATGCATAATAGGGTAAAATATCAAGGGAAGAGGTTGCTCGGATGTGCGTAGCAGCACTAGAAAGCCCTTATGCATGCGATAAAACATTTGAGGTCAGTCTTTTCCTTTACAATCCCCAATCCATATATGAATCTAGTAATTCGATTATGGATAATCTCACTAGTTCGGAAGCTTTACGTCATCTATGCGACTATATCTATTGCAGGTCAAAAGTGTTATTCCATTTAGCGAACCATTTACGGTGGATCCAGAAAATCCTCCTCCAGAAAAAGACTATGACATTTACTTTAAAAACTTAAAAGAAGGCATAACTGGGAAGGAAGCTCTTCAACAAAATCCTATGCCTGTTTAATGTTCTTGCATTGCAGTTCAGCTATGGATATTGAGGATATAGCACATTGAGAGGTGCACATAATCTTTAAATCCAAAGAAATATAAACTAAACTAAACTATGATACTTCATAAGCCTAGAAATGGATGTTACCCTATACAAGATGCATGTATATTGTGCTTAAACATACTTTACTTTTAATTGTTTGTTTTAGTAGATAGGAAGGCAAAGAATTTTGACATTCAAAATCCACACAACCACACCACACTTTTCATATACCAAAATAAATTTGGTTGACTCCAATATCTATAAAATATTTATCCTTGTATGATTTATTCTCACATTCATGTATTGGTATATTACATGTTCTGACTCCAAATTTCTATGGGCCATAAGATTCAACTGCTATTGATCTTCTAGTCCATCTGCCATCGAACTGCTAACAGAGTTTGGTGGCGCAGCAACAAAAATATGTTGTGATGTTCTATGTCAACCTTAAGATGTTGATTTTCCTTTCCGGTCTTTCAACTTCTGCATAATGTGAATAGGCTACTGTGATTCTAATATAGTATCAATTTCTGTGGTTGGAAATGATATGACTATTGTCTAGATTTTAGTTTCTCTACATCATATAAATTATTTAAAATATTTCAACTATTTCTCTCATCAATTCAACTACTCATTTGTGCTTTCATATACGGTGAAGAGTTTTGAATAGTAAGGATCTGTGCTTGACCTTTAGTCATGGAAGTGGACTCAGATCCTTGCCATGGAAACAAAGCATCTGCTGTCAGTTAACTTATGTGTTTTTTTACAGTTAACTTATGTGTTAATCCAAATCATTAGTTTGTTCTATCGCATGCGGTTGAATGGCGAGGAACTGCGCTAGACCTTGTAATCACTGGAGAGATCCAAATCTTTGCCATGAAAATATATGATCTCCGGTTTTTTCTATCTTGCCGTCTGTTCTAAATCACACGTTTATCTGCATGTGGTGAAGAACCACTTAGAGAGAATCTATATCCAATTTGGTATACTTCTTATATATCCAGGTCTCTGGTGCCCTATGTAGCGCCGACACCTCTGAAAAGAGGCGTGTCAGTATCGGGGTCAGACACTTGTATCAACACTTATGATTATGTTTAATTTATTCATTTTTTTAAATTATTATCGGTGTTTCTGTGTAATTGTCGGAGTTATATTTGGCGTGTCCGAGCTTCATAGCTGGTGCCACAACTTGACTTCTTCCTGGAACATTAAACATGTAGATGAGCAAGTAGTTACTGACGGTATCTATAAATAACAATTGTTTTTAGTCCTAAGACCCCTCATCAGGACATCATTCTGTAGTCTAATTTGGTAAAATTAACTTTTAGGCCTTGACCACACAACTGATTTATACTAATCAGATTTACAGTTAGTCCTTTTACAAGAAGCATATTATCAAGTCTGAGAAGTTCATTACCTGCTAACTTTCCTTCTCTCAATTTCACCTTTAGCTCCATCATCAAATTTAACAAACCTTGAGGAACAAGCCTTGAAGTCCACTAAATTCTTCTTGACTCTTGTCATATGCCTTGAACATCCACTGTCAAAATGTCAACCTTCTCTAGATGAAATTCTACAAGGAATATTGCCTATGAGACTATAATTGGTAGTCTTAAGTTTCCATCTCTTTCTAGTTTTAATCATCACATAATTAGCTCTAGATTGTGTTGAATAATTTGAATACCCATACAATATGTAATAGTAAAGTTTTATATGACCATATTTGCCACAATAATGACATTTTCAAGACAAGAACTTGACTTCAGTTAGAGCTTCCTGATGTTTGGCAGAATGTTGTAACATTGGACATCATGATCTCATGCTTTCTTTTTGGAGGAACAAAAATTGCAACATATGTTTTCCCTTTTAGAGATTGGTAGTCAAAACCTATTTCTTGACATTTTAACTTTTGATGTGCCTTCATGAGTGGTTCTGATAATTTCTCATTCATCTTTTGCCACGGTGCAAGTATTTATCAACCTGAATATATTTTGGGAATTTCTTTTCCCACCTAGTGGGTTTCTTCCACACCACTTAAAACTCTAAAATTTTCTTCGTAAGTGCACTTACGAATTCATCTTTCAAGGTGTTTCGTAAGTGCACTTACGAATTCACTTGATTTTGTACGTTTTATTATTTTAAACGTTGAATTTGAAAAACAATCAGGTGAATTCGTAAGTGCACTTGCGAAATCATTCAATATCCCCAAACTTATTATGAATTTATTTTGAAAAGATATTTATTTATAATATAATAATAATATAATTAAATTGAATTATTATTAATACAAAATAATTTAAATTTATAATTAAAAATTATTAAAATAAATTTATAATATGAAATTAAACAATGAATGTAATCTTTATTATAATAGTGAAATGTAATTGTCTTTCAATTATTTATTTAAAATTATAAATAATTTTTGATAAAAAATATAAAAATATTTTTTAATTGTAATTTTAAAAGTTAAATTTAATTTAGATGTCATTTTTTAATTTTTATTATGGAATTGATAATTAATTATTATGTTGTAATTAAAAACTTATTATATTAAAAAAATATTTATATTATAATTAAAAGTTGAATGTTAATTAATATTATTAAAAAAGAAAACTAACCATGCATTGACACTTTGACACTGTAAAATAGTTTTACACTGTCAATCAATCACAATCATGTATTTAATTATGGCTCATTTTTATTTTAAAATTTTTTAATAACATGATATCTTGTTAACCATTGGTTGATTGGGTAAACAAATTTTACACTAACCGTGTATAAAAATTATTTTTTTATTAAAATAGAATATTTAATATTAAATGAATAGATTCTTGAAAAAAATTATGAATAATTTATAAACTATAAAGATCTTCTATATTAAATATATATATATATATATATATATATATATATATATATATATATATATATATATATATATATATATATATATATATATATATATATATATATATATATATATATATATATATATATCCTAATAAGAATAAAAATCAAAATAAAATCCTAATAAATTTGAGATATTGGTGACTTTGGATATGCATATGCGAATTCATCTTATTTTTAATAAATTTAGAGTGAATTCGCAAGTGCACTTGCGAAGTCGATGAATTCGAAAGTGCACTTGCGAAACCTAAAAGTATTTTGGGTTTCTCACTAGGGATGAAGAAGAACCTCATTAGGTGGGGAAAGAAATTCCGATATATTTTTATCAAAATCATTGAACTAGGCATTTAAAGCTTTAGAGAAGAGAAAGTTCATCTTATTCTTAGCCCAATTTCAGTTCTTTCTTTTCTAATCTATTAATTAACTATTATTTTAATTAATTTTATTGTTCTAATTAATTGATTTTGTTAATTAAAATGAATTAGTTGACTAATCTATTTTTTTTAAATTGAGATTCCTAACCTACTCAATCAATCCTATTGATCCCAAAACCTATAAGGCATAATAACTAAGAGCAATCACCCCTTACCTTAGTCAATTGCTTGAATTCTTGAACTCTTGATTCTTCTCTTTTCGTCTGCCTCTTCTTACTTTCACGTACGATCAATTTTCTCCAAAAATTTCCAATTATCTTTTCCTTTGTTTTTCTTATTATTCTATAATAATAATAATAATAATAATAATAACAATAATAATAATTATTATTATTATAATAATAATAATAATAATAGAATAGTAAGCAGAGGCTTTTACTCTACACACCCCTCCTCTACTCTTTACACCACAATTCAACCTTCTCATTTATTTAATTAATTCCCATAATTCCAAAAATACTAATAATTTAATTTTTAATTAAAGAAATAATTAAAATTCAAATTATTTAATAATCGAAAAATATTGGGGTGTTACAACTACTAAAAGTTTTTCCTCGAAAACAATTTGGCGAGTTTGATAAGATTTACTGGTATTTACCGTACTGCTACTTCGAGCTATCTCCTCGAGCTCTCGAGATGATAATGATGACTTGTATTCTCAACATGATACATGGAGCGGTGATGTACTAAGATAATGTAACTTTTCAAATTTGAAAAAACCAATAAAACATGAGTTAACTTTTTGACGGCTCGACCAATACCACGGAGTAACTCGAATAAACACATGATCTCCTTCACTAAACTCGAGATTCTTCCTCCTCTTATCATGATAACTACGACTCGCTCTCATCTTCTCCGAATTATCTTAATCTTCTCGTCTGGGACAATCTTCGTCCAATCACAACACTCTCTGATTCATACCACAATCGGCACCTCCTACCATACAATGCCTCAAACGGAGCCATACCAATACTCGAATGAAAGCTATCGTTGTAGGTAAACTCAATCAAAGGTAAGTAACTATCCCAAGTTCCACCTTTCTCCAACACACAAGCACGTAACAAGTCCTCTAACGACTGAATCGTCCTTTCCATCTGACCATCTATCTGTGGATGATAAGCAGAACTCAACCTCAACTTAGTACCCAAGGATTCTTGCAACCCTGTCCAGAACTTAGACGTAAACCTCGGATCTCTATCTGATACAATACTAGAAGGAATACCGTGCAACCTCACGATCCTCTCAACATACAGCTGAGTCAACTTCTCCATCGAATAATCCATTCTCATCGGAATAAAATGAGCAGATTTCGTCAACCTGTCCACGATAACCCAAATAGCATCACAATTCTTAAACGTCCTCGGTAGACCAGATACAAAATCCATAGAAATACCATCCCATTTCTAATCCGAAAAAAACTGTTTCATCAATCCTGACGGTTTCTGATGTTCAATCTTCGACTTTTGGCAAACCAAACAAACATAGACGAACTCAGCAATTTCCTTCTTCATTCCAGGCCAAAAACAACCTTTTCAAGTCATGATACATCTTAGTAGCACCAGGATGAATACTCAGTACACTATGATGTCCTTCTTCCAGAATAATTTTCTTAATTTCAGCAATATCGGGAACACAAACTCTATCACCAAACCTTATAACACCATTTTCGTCAATTTGGAATTCACCTCATTGACCTCGTTTGATCAACATCCATTTATCAACTAAACCGACATCAGATTTCTATCAGATTCGAATTTCATCAAGAATACCACTAGTCAACTTCAACATACCCAATTTTACACTATTTGGAGTATTCTCACATACTAAACTCAAGTCTCTGAATTACTCAATTAAATCCAATTCACGCACCATCAACATAGACATATGCAATGACTTCTTACTCAACGCATCTGCAACAACGTTTGCCTTACCAGGATAGTAATTCAAACAAAAATCATAATGCTTCAGAAATTCTAACCATTTTTGTTGCCTCATATTGAGCTCTTTCTTATCAAAGAGATATTTCAGACTCTTATGATCGCTGAATACCTCGAACCGAGGACCATACAAATAATGCCTCCATAACTTTAAAACAAATACCACAGTTGCCAGCTCTAAATCATGAGTCGGATAATTCCTTTCATGAATCTTCATCTGTCTTGAAGCATAAACTACTACCTACTTATCCTGCATCAAAACACCACCTACACCCATCAGTGAAGCATTACAGTACACAACAAAAGACCGTCGGATTTGGCAAAATCAAAATCGGAGCACTAGTCAATCTCTTCTTCAGCTCTTGGAAACCTTCTCATATTCAGAATCCCAAACAAACACTTGCCCTTTTCTCGTAAACTTAGTTAACTAAAAAATCCCTCAATAAAATTTTAGTAACTGCAAGACCAAGAAAACTACGGATTTCAGAAGCATTCTTCGATGCTTCCCACTAAGATACCGCTTCTACCTTCATAGGATCCACAGTAGTACCATTCTTGGAAATCAAATGACCAGGAAAACTCACTTCACTCAACAATTCACACTTAGACAACTTTGCATAACAATTCCAACACATTCTAAGATGTTATGCATGTTCTTCATCACTCTTTGAGTAAATCAGATGTCATCAATAAAGACTACCACAAACTTATCAAGATACGATAAAAATATCATGTTCATATACTCCATGAAAACACGGTGCATTAGTAACTCCAAACGGCATAACAAAATACTCATAATGTCCATACCTCGTCTAAATACCGAATATGGTCTTCACACTCGATGATATCCGCCTCAAATCGATCTTCTTGAAGCTCCAACCAATTGATCCATCAAATCATCAATCCTCGGCAATAGATATTGATTCTTGATCGTAACTTTATTCAATTGCCTGTAATTAAAACATAGTCTCATCGAACCTTCTTTCTTCTTAACTAACAACACAGGAGCACCCCACGGTGAAACACTTGTACGAATAAACTTCTTCTCAAGTAATTCCTCCAATTGCTTCTTCAACTCGCATAATGCGATATGGCGTCATCGACACGGACTAGTTCCAGGAATCAAATCTATAGCAAATTCCACTTCCCTCTCAGGTGGCAATTCACTAACATCTTCCGGAAAGACTTCTGGGAATCCATTCACAACAAGTAACTCGTTACTCTTAGCTTTCCCTTTCACCTCCATCAAAGAACACAACATAAACACTACATATCATTAACAAATGACTCGATCATCCATCTTAATTCATTGTCCTTATTGTGTTTCATGTATTTCATTTACCAAATTTCATTTATTTCACTTTAGATAGCAAGACAATTGTATGTCATCCAATACGATTCCGTCTACTATCAACAAGAGATTAAGGGTGATCAAGTCCTCAATTTATCAATAGACATCCGATAATCATACTGGAGAATAAACCATCATTACTAACACTTCCTATTCTCAAAATCATACTCGCTTCTTCCAACTATGACTCATGGTCCAAACGATTCCAACAACTCTAACCACTCTTGCACTGTTTCAAGTAGTACACCACACCAATGACTTACAATCGAAACATATCCGAAGCATCTCTTTTAACTTCACACTACTCCTACAATAAGCAATGCCACAAGCACCGATGTTGTACATACTTGTCGCGTACAAAAGGATAATGACATTAAGACATTGGTCACACGGCCGACTATGCTCTAATACCACTATTGTAACACCCTTCTAAAATACCCCACAAATATATGATTAATTCAGAGTTGACATGTAAATAAAGGGCGTCACAATTCATTAAAATTAAAATTCATATACTGTCATGCTTTACTGAAGAACATCATTAAAATAATCATAAAAGAAACATGTTCTACACAGCGAAATTATTCTCAAAACTTGGATAAATTCAAACTAACAAAACTTCAAGGTCAACGCCTTAGTTCTCAAAACAATTATCCAAAAACAATCTTAAATAATCAACAGAGTTTAATTATAACTCTAAACCAAACGTTCCCCAGTGTTACAAGACCAGAGCATGACACTGACACACGAATAAAAGTAAAATGCACAGCTCTATGAGTCATCCTCACCAGCTCCTAAGCCGCTAAACTTCAATCTGAAATCATCAAAGTAAGGGTGAGACTTCATCATAATTAAAATTCATTATAAGTTTCTCAAAACAATAAAATGTCTCAAGTTATTAATCCACCCTTTTTAGCATAATCAGATAAGTCAATTTTCACCATTTCAATTCATAATCATACACCCAAACATGGCAAACAAATTATAACACATGAAACCATCCTATCATATTATAATTCACACAAATGCAATGCAAGACTCTATGCATGTGCTACCATAAGTGAACTAAGTTACACATTGATCCATAATCACCCGGATACAGTAACATCGATTCGTCCATAATCACCCGGATATGAATCCAGTCTCACCACCCATAATCACCTGGGAATGGTTATTGACAATACTCACTAATTCCGCATAATGAGAATTAGCTACCACCAGAATGTATATGCATGCACATCATAAAAGCATGCCACATTCAATCCAGGTTATGATCACATCAAACATCAAAAACCATCATCAATCCATAACATGATATCATCAACCATCATGAAATAAACCATCAAAAGCATAAACATGCAAGCAATTACTCACCAACCAGTAATGCCATCATCAACACCAACACATAATAACCATCAATTATTATGAAAAATTATCAAACAGCATAAGCATGCACATCCATCACAAAACATGATATCAACAACCATCATGAATAATTCACCAAAAACATAACATGCAAGCATGTACTCGTCAACCAGTAAAGCTATCATCAGCATATATATTCAAGCATCAACATGTACCTAATACAACAATACACAATCATCTTAATTCCATACACCACGTACACGAGGTACAATTAACCACAACATCATAAAAACCCACACTTTCCAATTTAAAACCAATTAATTGTTATTTTCTCATTTTCATAAAATAGATTATTTAATTTAAAGAGTAACATCCAAAACGGCGATTAAAAAGGACTTACGGTTTGAAAGATATGATTTTCCAAAGTTTAATTATTTTTCAAAAATGCTACAGTGGTAACCGGTTCCTTCCAGGGAGAACCCGGTTCCCACACTATGTGAAAACACGCTCTCTGGAATTTTGTATGGGAAACCCGGTTCCTCCTACACAGGAACCGGTTCCTACGTTCAAAAGTCTGATTTTTTTTATTGAAAACACACTGGAAACCCAGTTCCTCCCACCAGGGAACCGGTTCCTCAGACACAGAAATTCCACCTCCCTGGAATTTGTACCAGGAACTCGCTTCCTCCCACACAGGAACCGGTTCCTGCGACCTGCAGTAGCAGAAAACTCAGTTTTTGACAGCATGTTGGTTCCCAACTCAATCCTTATCATTCCAATACGAATCCACACATCCAAATAAATCAGAATCATCCAAACAACAACAACACAATGCAATATAACATATCCCAACCATACTCAATGATCCTACAACATTGATTTTGTTCAATTTCATGCAATTAGACAGTTTAGAGTCAAATTCTACAAACCTAGAAAATCCTAAATTGGGATTCCTAACATACTCAATCAATCCTATTGATCCCAAAACCTATAAGGCATAATAACTAAGAGAAATCACCCCTTACTTGAGTCAATTGCTTGAATTCTTGAACTCTTGGTTCTTCTCTTTTCCTCTGCCTCTTCTTACTTTCACGTACGATCAGTTTTCTCCAAAAATTCCCAATTCTCTTTTCCTTTGTTTTTCTTATTATTCTATAGTAATAATAATAATAATAATAATAATAATAATAATAATAATAATAATAATAATAATAATAATAATAATAATAATAATAATAATAATAATAATAATAATAATAATAATAATAGAATAGTAAGTAGAGGCTTTTACTCTATACACCCCTTCCTCTACTCTTTACACCACAATTCAACCTTCTCATTTATTTAATTAATTCTCATAATTCCGAAAATACTAATAATTTAATTTTTAATTAAAGAAATAATTAAAATTTAAATTATTTAATAATCTAAAATATTGGGGTGTTACAGTGTGGGCCACCTTGTATGGGCTTATGTGTTTTACTCGCTTATCACATTCCCATTTGTAAAGTTGTATCCCCATTCTCATGCCGATGTAATAATCTTTTCAATTTCATTCTTTTTATATCTTGTATATTGTATGCTATTAACTCAACCCCCATCTCGGTCCATATACCGAATCATAACCAATTTGGTAAGTCGAGTTTGCTTTGTAATCGCAAACAACCACCCCTGCATCTCGGTCTATATATCGAATCCAACCAATTTGGAAAGTCGGGTTTGCTTGCAACCGCAATCGACCTCTTCACCTTCTATCTCACCGTTTTCATAATAAAATTTTAAACCTCGACCCAACGTCGAGTTTAGCTTTAATCCTTTTCTTAAAAAATAAGATTGAATAGAAGGGATATATGCATGTCTTACCTCTTCCTAAATAAATAAATGATAAGTTACATGACTTATATTGATGTCTCACCCTTTTCATAAAAAACATTAAATGGGAGGATTAAGGTATCTATGTTATATTTTGCTAAGTGTGCGGATGCTAAGTACCTACTTTGGACATTCAAAGCACCCATGTCTTATAAAAATGATCTCAACTCATTCAAATCATTTTTCCACTTGGCTTTTCAATTTCAAACCCTTTCCAAAATGAGTTAAATTTTGTCTGTTCCATGACGATGAAACAACGTTCCTTACGCATGTGAATATTGATCATTTTCCAGTCGAATTCTATAAAGGTTAGAATCCGTGCATATCTAGATTTAAGTATCATTTCTTGAAGTGATGCAGTTGTTCCATTATCCATGTTTCTGTTAACAATGTTTCCGTTCAAATGTGATCAGGTATCTCTCACTAAAATGACTCAACAAACAAACATTTTCTACCCAAACTACGCTGCTCTAATTTCCTTGTTTCCCGATGAGATATGTAGGCACGGGGATTAAAAACCGTATCGAGCACAATAATAAAAAAATCCAAAAGAACACTTATCATTTCTTTCTTTCTCCTTTCTAACTAAGAAGATATCAAGATTTCATACTAACACACGAACACAAGATTAACAAAATAGGTCTCATCGAGTACGATAGATGTGATGGGGGTGGTAATACCTCCCCGTTTCATTACCGACTCCCAAACCCTCTCATTGGTTGAGATGAGCATTTCTTTTTTCTTGTGGATTTTATTCGATATTTTTTCCTTTCTTTCTTGGAATAAATAAATCTCGGTGGCGACTTCTTTGATCGAATAATTTTTTGAGGCGCTACACTTCCTACCTTGGTTTATACATTTCAATGTGTCATGGTACTGTAAATATAAATGCATCAACGATAGACAATTCAATATATATATATATCAAATGTTTAAAGATTACTAAAATATTTATGCCACCTTTCTCTAACACATATTGAATATAATATGGTGTTATATAAAGGAAGTAGTGAAATGTCTTTGGGGTCTCCCAAAAAGCTAATACGCTTATCAACCTCATATTCGAGTACAAGATGTAGATCACACACATGTACATCAAATGAACGACATGTCTTTGGGGTCTTCCAAAAAGCTAACATGTTTATCAACCTCATATTCAAGTACAAGATGTGGATCACACACATGTACATCAAATGAGCGATAGCAACATATGCTTCGTTATGAATCGAAGATACATGACCCTAAAAAGACGATACCTCAATAGTACACGATGATTCTCTAGTTGACCACTCGACCTTGTTTGTATCTCTGTTGTTCGCAACTATTTTTTTCTATATAATTAAAAAACAATGTATCAATAAACAAAATTATAAAACAGAATAAGTAACAGAAAAATACAGGTTTTGTTTTTTTGTACAAAAGGGTCTGAATTTTAAAATTCGGACGAAAGCAAACAAAGAGAAGAATTTTCTCATGAATGTACCCTAGCCTTAAATGAGTTAAATTCACACCAAATCTTATTAAGTATTGAATTGAAAAGTGCTCTGCATTTTTCACTGATACAATCTACAGAATGATTTTGTTGCAAATTACTGTTACATTCATCATACTTATCACCCTATAAGAGTTGCTATTATATATCTATATCACTATGCATAAATCCCAATATAAACCATAGGCCCAATAACACAGATAAGCCCAAAACATGAATGTTGACTAAGTCAACCTTCTGTTTACTCTAATACTCCCCCTCAACTTTAAGGTGGTGGAAGAGGCACAACTTTGAGCTTGCTCCTTAGTTCTTGGAAGGCTGCACTTGGAAGAGGTTTTGTTATAATGTCTGCCAATTGGGCTGAAGCAGGTACATGCTGAATTTTGAGCTTGTTAGCCATGACTCTCTCCCTTACAAAGTGGATGTCAAGCTCAATGTGTTTTGTTCTAGCATGAAGAATGGGATTGTGAGATAGGAGCACTGCACTTAAGTTGTCACATAACAGAGTAGGAGAAAGATACTGGATTTTCAATTCATCAAGCAAGGATTGAAGCCATAGCAATTCAGCTGTTGTGTATGCTAGTGCCCTATACTCAGCCTCTGCACTCGATCTGGCCACCAAAGTCTGTTTCTTAGAGCTCCATGAGATGAGATTTGGACCAATAAAAATGCAAGTACCTGATGTGGATCTTCTATCATCTGGATCATTAGCCCACTGAGTCATCAGAACGATGGAAAGATCCTGATGAGGAACAGCTGGTGACAACAACTGACCAAGGGTGGCTGTGCCACTGAGATACCTGAGAATCCTTTTAACCATGGTCCAGTGGCTGTCAAGGGGATTGGCCATGAATTGACAAGCTTTGTTGACACAGAAAGCAATGTCATGTCTGGTCAATATAACATACTGCAGAGCTCCCACAATCGAGTGATACAAAAGAGGGTCCTGCATGGTGTCAGTACCAAATTTTCTAGGCTTACAGTGGCTAAACATGAGAGCTGTAATTCCATTGGCATCCTCCATGTGCACTTTGCTGAGTAGATCCTTGATATATTTTGTTTGTGTGAGGATTAATGATCCATTTGCTTGATATTTTACTTCCAAACCAAGGAAATATGTTGGTTTCCCAAGTTTCTTGAGAGCAAATATATTATGAAGATTAGAGATCAGCTTGTGAATAAGAGTTGAGGAGGTGCCTGTGATCAGAATATCATCAACATAGACAAGGACATAGAGTGTAATACCTTGGTGATTGTAGAGAAATAAGGAGTGATCACATCTGCTTGCAGTAAAGCCAAACTGAAATAAAGTTTTGTGGAGCTTGTCATACCAGGATCTAGGTGCTTGTTTGAGTCCATAGAGGGCCCTGTTGAGTTTTCATACAAGATATTTATTGGCATTCTCAAAGCCTGGGGGTTGCACCATGTATACTTCTTCTTCAAGGGCTCCATTCAAGAATGCATTGTTGATGTCAATTTGCTGGACCTCCCATTTGTATGTCAAGGCAAGTGTAAGAAGCACTTTGATGGTAGCTGGTTTAACTACAGGAGAAAAGGTTTCATTGTAGTCAAATCCATATTTTTGATTAAAACCCTTTGCAACAAGTCTAGCTTTATACTTGTTGAGAGATCCATCTGAGTTTTCCTTGACCCTAAATACCCATTTACAGCCTATGGCTTTTCTATGAGATGGAAGGGAAGTGAGTGTCCAAGTGTTTTTGGCAAGAAGAGCATTATATTCTTGCTGCATAGCTTCAAGCCAATGGGGTTGAGCTATGGCTTGTTTGACTGTAGTAGGTTCAGTTGAAGCTAAGTAAGCTTTAGGTTTGAGCTTACCATTTTTGCCTCTAGTTACCATAGGATGGTTGTTGACTACCAAAGAGTGTTGTGCAGGATTTTCAAGAGTAGATACAGATAAAGTAGCATCAGGCAAGTGAGTAATAGGAGAGCTGTGAGGAGATGAAGAAGTAGATATATGATCTAGATTAGCACCTGTAGCTACTGAGTTATGTTGAGAAGGAATAATAGTTTGCTCATCCTGAGAAGTATGCTCATTGGGAAGAGAAGTTGCAGACTGGTTATTAGAAGTTTCCACAGAGTGTTGCCTGATTTCAGGTAAACCCTGATGGATAATGTCTTGTGATGAGCCTGCCCTGATGTGAACTTGTCCAGCTGAGTCTGAGTGATTGGGCAGTGGTACAGACTGTGCAGACCTAGAAAGTGAAGACTGAATGTGTGTAGGATCAGTATTGACTTGTGTAGTGTCTATAGGACATAACAAAAGTGATTCCGGTAAAGACTTGGATGCATGCCTAGGACCAGTGGGAGCTGAGCTGAGAACTGCATTGGAGTAAGGAAATCTGTTCTCTTCAAAAATCACATCTTTGGATATGTAAATTCTCCCTTCTTTGCTCAAGCATTTGTAACCTTTGTGAAGGGGTGATATCCCCAGGTAAGTGCACTCGGAGCTTCTGAGTTGTAGCTTGTTTTTGTTAAAGGGCCTGAGATGTGGGTAACATGCACAACCAAATACCCTTAGGCTTTGATAGTCAGGAAGTTTATGGAATAGAGCATGATAAGGGGATGAATATGCTGGATAAGTAGATGTAGGTAGTCTGTTCAAGAGATAAACAGATGTTGTGAAGCTATGATCCCAAAATTCTATGGGAAGGCTAGCATGAGCCAAGAGAGTTAGCCCTATTTCCACTATGCTTCTGTGTTTTCTTTCAACAGTCTCATTTTGATGGGAAGTATGAGGGCAAGTGAGCCTGTGGATAATGCCCAGGTCATTTAAGTACTTTGTGAATGGTCTGAACTCTCCTCCAAAGTTAGACTGCACAACCTTAATAGAGGTATGAAATTGACTGTGTTGGCAACTGGACAAGATGAAGATGCCAAGGGAAGATTGGAGAAACAATACAGTCCACTAGTATCCAGGAATCCTTTTAAAAGAACCTCCTTAGATACCTGAGATTTGACAAAGCAAGTGTTAGCATGGAACTCAAAAAAGACGCTATTATCTTTGGCAAACTTGGATACAAAAATAAGATTTCTAGTAATGCTAGGTACATGAAGTAAGTGCTTTAAAGTTAAGGTTTTGTGAAAAGCTAAATCAGGTGTGACCATGGCTGAGCCAATTGACTTGATTTTCAAGCCTTGGTCATTTTCCACCATGACTTCATTTGTGCCTGTATAGTTATGTGTATGGTGCAGATTAGAGTTATTGAAGGTTAGGTGGTGAGATGCACCTGAATCAACAAACCATGCTTGAGATTCCAAATTTGAAGGAATTTGTAAATCATCTTGATGTGCTAAGAAGGTTGAAGCTTGAGTTGAATTAAGTTGTCTGCTCCTCCTTAGGTTGAGCAGCGTGACTTGAGTTACTGGTTTTATGAGGAGTAGGTTCGAAGTTTTCATCATAACGATGCCAGCAATCCATGACTGCATGCTCATACTTGCCACACAGTTGACATGTTGGTCTTTCCCGTTGTAGCTTGCTCGCTCGCCGACTTCTTCCTCAAATTTCCTCCTCTGTAGGTGAGAGCCACCTCTGGTGGATTTGTTGCTAGTATTGTCATCAGTCTGAGCAACATTTGCAGTAGCATTGGCTATGGACAGTTCTTGACGATATTTGTCTAGTTGTGCTTCTTGCACATAGAGTAAAGCTTCTATTTCATACAATGTTGGTGGTTCAATCTTACCATATACCATCATGATAAATGGATTGAATTCCTCTGGTAATCCTTGTAGTATAACATCAATTTGATCACGTTCTGAGATGGGTTCCCCAATAGCAAGAAGCGCATCTGCAATGGCACGAATGCGAAGAACAAACTCTGAGATCGAGTGATTCGCCTTCTTTGTAATTTTCAATTCTGCTCTGAGTTGATGAACCCTAGCTTTCATCACTGCAGTGAAGTACTTGTGAATCTGGTCCCAGATTTGGTATGAATGCTTGCAGGATAACACTCGAGGAAGCACCGATTCAGAAATCGTGGAAAGTAACCAAGTGAATAGAGCTTGATCTTGGACAATCCAAGATTCGTATTCATCAGATCGTCTGTTAGCTAAACAATCTTCAGCATTCTTGAACATTGGAGGAATTTGAGGATTCACAACAAACTTGTAAAGTTTGTGCGCAATGATGATTCCCTCTACCTGTTGATTCTAGAGGAGAAAGTTCTTTTCTTGAAGCTTGATTGAGAGCTTTGGTCCAAACACTGTGTGATTGGATGGAGTGGCGAAGTGAGACACATTGGACTGTGTGTGTTCTGTTGCAAATCTGAATGTTCAGGTGACGACGCCATGGATGGAGCTTCTTTGAAGCTTCCAACAATATGAAGAAGATGAAGTGTAACAGAAATCGAAATGAAGGGCGTGATTCTGTTGAGAGTCAGAAATCACTCAAGATCATAGACATGGTGAGCGGAAGACGAGTTGGATTAAAAGGCGATTGATACCATATTGAATTGAAAAGTGCTATGTATTTTTCACTGATACAATCTACAGAATGATTCTGTTGCAAATTACTGTTACATTCATCATACTTATCACCTTATAAGAGTTGCTATTATATATCTATATCACTATGCATAAAGTCCAATATAAACCATAGGCCCAATAATACAGATAAGCCCAAAACATGAATGTTGACTAAGTCAATCTTCTGTTTACTCTAATATTAAGAACAAACAAACAACACATTTCTATTGAATGTATCCAAATGTATCATTATTTTAACATATTAATGAAATGCATGCATCCTAAATTAAAAAAAAAAAAAAAACAAAAGAAGGATATAAAAAACTTATTAAATGGAAAAAAAAATTCTTCTTATTTTGAATGGAGAGGAGTAGATGTTTATGAAGTTTAGTTTAGAGAAAGTTTGAAACAATGTGAGAGATGAGAGCTCTATTTCTTTTGATTTTGTTTTGTTTCGAACAGAATGAAAAGAAAAGGGAAAGACAAAGCAATTGTATTTAAATGAAAGCATCCAAATTTAAAAATTCGTAAGTTTAATTTAAAGGTTGAAATGTATTTATTTTGATTGGGATGTGGTTTTATTTGTTGTGGTGAATTAAGGGGGGTCCGTATGTCATACATTTTTACTTACATTTGATAGGTATTTTAGTATGTCCGAATTCTAAATTTCAAATTTTAAAAGTATTTTAGAAATTTGGTCAAGTGTTTAAGTAAGTTATAGAGTGTATAAAGTTTTTATTTCAGATTCTTGTAATAAGGAAATTATGATTGCACATCATTTGGAAACTCAAATTGATTCTACATAATTCGGATATTTGAAAGTTAAAAAACTCATTTTAAGTTTTTTTTAAATAATTGAGAATTTCTTTCCCACTTAGTGGGGTTCTTCTTCATCCATGATGAAAAATCAAAAATATCTTCTAATTTTATAAGTTAACTTACAAATTTTCTAAATAACGTGAATTCGTAAGTTAACGTACGAAATAATCCACGATTTTAAAAAATAAGGTGAATTCGCAAGTTAACTTAATCCACCTTGTTTTTTTAAAAATAATGTGAATTTATAAGTAAACTTACGAATTCACCTTATTTGGGGAATTCGCAAGTTAACTTGCGAATTCGCCCAATATCCCAAACTTATTAGGATTAAAATACAATTTATATTTCACTATTTAATTAAAAATTAATTATTATATTAATTATTTAATTTTATATTATAAATTTATTTTAATAATTTTTAATTATAAATTTAAGTTATTTTTTATTAACAATAATTCAATTTAATTTTATTGTTAGAAATATATTATATAATTAATGCATGTCAAGTAAATCAAGGCAAAAAATTAATTGTATCTCTTTATATAAAAATTGATATTAATAGTATTAATATGATTTTTATTATAGGCCAAATTCGATAGTAATATCGATTATATTAATAGATTTTTATTATTAAACATATTTATTTATAATATATATATATATATATATATATATATATATATATATATATATATAAATAAAATATTTTATTTTATTTCATGTGATTCCATTACATATATACACGATTTCACGTACTAAAAAATAGAAAAATAAAGTCTAACTTATATTTGGCCTATAATAATAAAATCTATTAATACAATCGATATTAATATCAAATTTGACCTATAATAAAAATCATATTAATACTATTGATATCAACTTTTATATGAAGAGATACAATTGATTTTTTGCCTTGATTTACTTGATATGCATTAATTATATAATATATTTCTGACAATATAATTAAATTAAATTATTATTAATAAAAAATAACTTAAATTTATAATTAAAAAGTATTAAAGTAAATTAATGATATAAAATTAAAAATAATTAATAATTAATTTTTTAATTAAATTATAGAATATAAATTATATTTTAATCCTAATAAATTTAGGATATTGTGCTAATTCGTAAGTGCAATTACGAAATATCTTGAAATAAAATTAATTTATAAATTAAATAATAAAATATAAATTATATTTTAATAAATTTGGGATATTAAGTGCACTTACGAAATACCTTGAAATAAGGTGAATTCGTAAATTAACTTACGAATTCATCCAAAAAAGATCTATTCGTAAATTATCTCATGAATTCACCCATCAAAGTGAATTTATAAATTAATTTTAAAAAAATATTTTTGGTTTTTAAGGGTTGTTGGAGAAATTCACAGAGAGAGTCCCAAATAATTTTGAGCAATTAAATGCACACATAGAGTCTTGGTTATAAGAGACTCACGGGTCACATGGTCCTTCGTTCTTCTTAAACACTTTGGGACAAAATGCCACGGCCCCATTGCTTCAGCTCAACAAAAGATAATGCATGAAACATTACATCAATATCCTAACAAATTAGTCGGATATGGTACATCGTTTAAAAATTTGTTTTAAAATAAATATTTAATTTATAATAAAATATTTATAAAAATTATTATATTACATAATAATAAAAATGTTAAAATTTCAAATATTTATTTATTTAATTTTTAAAAAATAATTAATAAAAAACAATATAATTCAAAAACAAAATTTATCCCACAATTATATATTTAAAAAAAATATTAATTTTATATTGAAAAAAAAATGATATTAAAATATTTATTTATTAATTGTTAAATATTATTTCAAATAGAAAGTCACGGTAGAGTTGAGAAATATAATAAGTACAAAGTATAAACTATTAAAGTAAGTTAAAAATCTTTGAGACATGTTTAACAAAAATGAAGTGTAAGAATACAAATGAAGTGTATATTTTTGTTTTTAAAATATAATTAAAATATAAATAAGAAAAATAAAATTATTTTACTGTTTTGGTTTATTATTTAAAAAATAGATATATTTAAAATAAAATAAAAATTGTTTTACATCAATAATTTCCATATATATATATATATATATATATATATATATATATATTATATCTTAAATTAAAAAATTAAATACATATAAATAATTAGAAAAACAACATTTTTGTGTGTGTTTGAATTAATACATTATTTTAATTTCTTTTTTTTGTTTACAAGAAGGGCCAGGGATCCCAAAGAGAATCCCTTAGATGCAAATCATCTTTAGCAAGAGCATCAACACATTGATTTGCCTCACGATAAGTATGATGATAGTTTATGTTCATGCATTGCCGAATCCTGTAAATCAAGTTGTTAAACTTGTTATTAATAATATTTAACCTGAAAATATCATTAATAATTTGTTGAGAATCACTCTCTCAATAATAATAGAAGAAAACCGTATTTGACGGGCAAGCCTGAGGCCTTCATAAACCCCCAAAGCTCCGCCCCATAAACATTACACCTGCTCAACGGTTTAGAAAATCCATCAATCCATTCTCCATTGTCTCCTCGAATGATGCCACCACACGCAGCCAACCAGTAGGAGGAGAATTCCATCTAATATTCTTTTGAATCCTCCGCTGCGAAGTAGCTCTAAGAGAATTACCTTGAGCCTCCTTATACTCGTGCACACACTTTTTAATAAATGAAACCATGCAAAGAGGCCTTTGATAGTTTTCATCACGGACCTCTAAATTATGCCACTTCCATAGCCAGTAACAAACTATAGCCCAAAAGACTCTCCACTCCTCAACATCACTTAAACCCATATTCGTTTCCAAATTCATATGGACACAAGTCTTTAAATCACCTGCAAAAAAACTGAAACAACTTTAATAATTTGTGCATTCGCACGAATTTTGTTAGGTTTACATGTGCGTTCGCACGAATTTTAGTATGATTACCCGTGTATTGGTACGAATTCTAGTATATTACCCGTGCGTTTGTACATATACTGCTATATTACATGTGCATTCGCACGGTACTGGTGTAATACACATGTTTTTATTTTTAAAATGTAATAAAAATAAAATTATTTTACCGAAAAATTACTATTTTTAAAATAAAGACATGTTTTTAAAAGAAAAACAAAATCATTTTATCATAATTATTTTACAACAATAATATATATTTCAAGTTTTCATATATTATCTTAAAAATATTATATCTTAAATTAAAAATAATTTTAAAATAAAAATATGAGTAACATAAATAATTAAAAATTAATTTATTTTTCGCGTATTTGAATTTATAAATAATTTTAAATATATTTACATGTGTGTTCACACTGATACTGATGTTTTAAAATATAATAAGAATATAAAAATTACAATAAAATTATTTTACCAAAAAAAATTAATATTGTTAAAAGAATTTATTTTATCAAAATAGTATTTAAAAATATTTAATTTAATTGTATAAATAAATATTAGTAACATCAATAAATATATTTTGTCCATGTTTGAATTCATAATTTATTTAAATATAATAATTTGTGGGTTCCCGTTGATATCAACATTATATTTATTACTATATATAAATATATTTGTTTTGAATACAAAATTTTAAAATCTTTTTTTAGTTTTGATCAAAAGATCACTTTTTGTTCTAAAAAAGAATTTATACAAAATTTTAAATTAATAGTAAACATTTTTCTGTTGTTATTTAATATTTAAATGAATAATTTAATATCAGTACCTTGTAATATATCAATATCTATGTACGTTTTTAATTTTAAACTATAATAAATAAATAAATAAATAAGATAGTGAACAAAATCATAAATTAAGATGCAATCTAAATAATGATTTATTATAACCAAATCATAATTTAGTTTAAAAAATCTATTAATCATATACTGAAACAATAAAAATTATTAAATTTCATAACATAAAATCCGTTTGCACATTTGATAATAAATTGATTAATTTATCAATCTTTATAAAAAAGTTTAATATATATAATAAAATATATTAAACGAATAGTACAATTAAAAATAAATTTTATTTAATTTATTTCAATCAAATCATTCGTTTTAAATTTTTACAAATAATAAAATTATTTTTGCATAAAGAATGCGGTTTTAAAATTTATACTCCGTTATCCTTAAACTTTTTCATATATTTTAAAAAAATTGTCTATAAATTTAATAGATTAATTTTATTTATTAATTATTCAGTAATACCATATATATTTTAATTTAAATGTTAAGTTATCTTAGCATTTGCACATTTCTAATACCAAATTAAAAAATATGTCTCAAATCAGTTTTTGTTTATGGGTCTTAAAACGGGATCTATAATCTATATAAATTGGTTTTAATATCATAACAAATAATAAATTATTTAAAAATTTAGACATTTATTGTTGGTTACATTGATTTTCCATTTTTAAAAACGATTATGGGACTCACAAATGAGATTTATTTCTTTATTATTATTTTTTATTTATGAAAGAGAGGGCTAAATACTCGGGAAAAAAATTACACATCAAAATTTCTAAGGAGACTAACACCATTTGCATTAGCGCAACGGAGATGTCCAAGGTTCTCTGGACACACTACAAATAAATTATACTCATCATGCATGTTGTAACTCAGATTTGCTAGGACATCTGCTAAGAGGTTAGCTTCTCTATGCACATGACTAATCTCCAGCTCCCAGTCCATGTCCCACATGCTACTAATTTGAGCCACCAAACTCTGCCCTCTAGTGTTAGAACTCTTCTTTGCTTGAATATCATTCACTACCACCACCGAATCAACACGCAACGCAACCTTAGTAAATTGTAGTGACTTGGCTAATTGTAAACCTTCATAAATACCCCAGACTTCGGCCAGGTAGGGATCACCATGCCCAATAAATTTAGATAACCCCTGAATCCACCCACCTTCATCCCCTCGAATAACACCTCCACAACCAATAACTCAATTTTTACAAGCACCGTTCGTATTTATACAAATCCAACCCCTCCGAGGTGGGGCAAAATGAATCTCCCTAATATCAACTGTACCTCGACACTTATTCTTCATTACTCCATCCGACGCAAGATAATACTCAAGCATTTTCCGTATTCGAGCCACCGGGTTATGAGGCCGCACAAACTCCTCTTCAAATTTCTCCTTATTCCTCCATATCCACATCATGTAACAAGTTGTTGCCCAAAATCTATCCCATTGAGACTCCCAACCATACTTCCGCTTGCTGCAAAGATTCAAAGTAATCCAATCCTTTAAAGTACAAGTAAAGAAACAATGCCTTACACCACACAGAACAATACTCACCCAAAATTGAGATGCCAACTTACAATCCCTAAGCACACGAAGAACTGTTTCTGGTAAAACATGACAGAAGTCACAATACTTTGTCCCAAGACCCATACGACATTTCCTGACATTAGTTAGAAGTCTCTCATACTGCACCATCCACATAAACACACACCCTTTCTGGAACTTTTATCTTCCATAGCCGTTTCCACTCCTGGCCATCCACTTCAATCGGAGTCGGACATAAACTATAATACATACGGGTTATAGAGAACCGGCTTGCTACATTAGCTAAAGAAACCTTAAAATTAGGGCCAATCTCATTTTTGGGAGCAGGAATAACACCAATGTCTCCTAATATATTCCTCAGAATGCAATCAATGAGCAGTGGCCAATTCCACCGACCATTAGAAGCAACTTGTGCCACCTTTATATTCCGCACCGCTACTGGTATATTAAGCTGACAATCTACTAACTGAAATTCTTCCTTGATCCAAACATCATGACAAAAATCGATGCTTTTACCATCATTGATAATCCATTTACTTTGCTCATGAAACAAGGGCCACACCTTTGCCATACTCCGCCATAAATGTGAATCGGTAGGCCTCGCAGACACCAAATCAAAATCCGAAACACGTTTATATTTACCCCTTAACACCTGACACCATAAGTCTTGTTGACCAGTTTGCATACCATGAACCAACCTCAGAGTACAGGCCTTATTCATTACTTGTAACTTCTGAAAACCCAGCTCACCCATACTTTTTGGCTGCGTAACCTATTCTCATCCAACCGCATGATACTTGCGACTATTATCCAAATCACCCCATATAAATTTGCGTTGAATTTTATGAATCTCTTCTACACAAGCTTTAGGTAACATGGTTGACATCATTGGGTAGATAGGAATTGCCTCGAGAACACTCTTAGCCAAAGTAATCCTTCCAGCCAAAGAAAGTTGATTCGCCTTGATCCAACTTCTCTTGAGATAACCTTGGAAATAAAACATCACAAACTAACCTCCTGTCAGCATGCTATTCCAACGCCGTCTCATAATAGCCTTGGCATGGTAATATTTGGTATTTCGGTCACCATCCCGTAGCCAATTTGTGTGCGCCCTTTGATGCCACATCATCTCTTCCTTATGCAATATCATATCAAGTTCAGCCTGCTGCGATTGCTCGAGACAAAACAATCCCCGAACATTTCCGCCATTATGCATCCTCTTTTAAATACCCCCGAGTCGTGCCATTAATTCTTCTTTACAATTTTGGACTTGATCAAAGGTTGAGAATTTCTAGTTCTTAATAGCAACATTAACAGAGTTCAAATTCTGCCACACCGGTCGATGTTTCTCCCAGCTGCTGTTCAACATGTCAACATAACTATCTTCCAATAACCACGCACTTTCAAACCGAAATAGCCGTTGATTTTTAGCATGTGATCCATCAAACTGGCGAAACAACAAGGGATGATGGTTGGAGAAACTTAGTCTTGACAATACTCAAACATAACCATCAGGAAACATAATCCTCCATCTCTTATTAATTAGCGCTCTATCAAGGTGCTCCCAAATACGCTGACCTCCATAGAACACAGGTCCACTCCATGTATACTTCGCCCCAACGAATCCTGCACCCATAAGGTTACATTGTTCTATACAGTCACAAAACTTCCCACACCGACTGAGGCTCGTTAGAGCTCCACCTTTCTTCTCTGCACTACTCATAATATCATTAAAGTCACCTGCTACCACCCATGCCTCATACACAATACTAGCTATATGGCGTAATTCATCCCACAATAAGCTTCAAACACTCGGCGTCGGGCTAGCATAGACAACAGTTAATAACCAGCTATGACCACCTGCCATCTCCACCTGCATATGTGATAACACGAATTTATATAACATATTTGACGTAATTTTCATAGATAATATTACTATTTTTATTTAATTATTCTGTTTTATTTCCGTATTATGTTGGTATTTCTTTCTTTTCAGGTATTTGCATTAAATAAAGATTAATTGAGCAAAGGAACAAAATCAAGGCAAAATCGGATTAAAAAGATAAAGAAATGAAGCAAAGGGGTAACAATAGTAAAAGGATGGGTAAAAGAAGGAGAAAACAATTATACAAGCCAAAGGAGCAAAGCCCAAAAGAGAAAAGCCCTTCACCACTAGGCATGGTCGTCGACCATCGCCACGACCGTAAGACATCCATGAAGCGTGACGACCGTAACACCATGGCCACGACCGTAACACGGGAAAACATGAAACCTGCTCGTAACGCACTTGTGATGACCGTAATGCACCTAATATCAGTTACAGAACAAGTGCAGAACGTGGAAAAGCTTAGCAGAGAAACTTCTCAACCACCCACTCATGCCACGTTCAACCCATTTCCTTCTTCTGTCCCATGTTCTCCCACTTACTGGAAGTTATGCACATGATCCCCACTAACTATTCGTATGAAATTGGAAAAGGGAAGTTACAAGTGAAGGCTATAAATACAACTTCAAGCATTCAGTGCAAGGGTCGGAGATTTTCTTCCCGAACAACCGTTTCTGAGTTTTTCTATTTTTTGTATTTTCTTTTCAGTTCCGCATTTCTATTTTATTTTATTTTTCAGTTTCTTTTCGATTCAAGTGAAGAACAAGATTATTCAAGTATTATTATTTCCAGGTTCTTAATATAATTGTTTTATTTTGTTTTATATATTGTTGCTTGATATTTATTTATTTAATTATGGGAATGTTTAAATATATTGAACCTTATTATTTAGGCAAATCCGAATTAATAAATATGTCTGGCTAAACCGTTTAGGTATCGGTAAGTAATAGTAGTAAAAGTAGGAATTGAATTGTTTCTAAGCTAAGATATTAATTAACGTAATTTCTGGTTATAACTTTTTATGCTTAAAAATAAAACCTTTTCGTTACGAAAGTAAGAAGAGTAAATAGGTTAGATCGAGACCACGAAAGTGTGAGGTTTTTAACCGGATAGCTAAAGTTAGGCATTTGATTTTAAATACAGTGAAAGCGCTTTAAACCAAATTAGAATTAATTAAGTTTCAAAAGTACTTCTAAACACTTATAGGCTAGCGAAAGCAGGTATAAGGCTTTAGACGTATAATCCGAGATAAGACCATGAAAGTGTGAGTTGAGGGTTTTTAAACTGATTAATTCTACAGAACAAATTAAGTTAACAATCTTTATACGCTTAGGTTCGATTTAATCCGCTTAGGTTCACTACGTTACGTACCGATATCCGTTTTATTTATATTTCTATTTTTCCTTAAACCAAAATCCAAAAGAATTATTCGCCTTAGCTGTATACTGTAACTTAGGATAACAATAGATCGATTTATAGTCTCTGTGGGTTCGATATCTTTTTAAAACTACGCGATAGGACTGTGCACTTGCGGTCTCCCGATTTATAGACGTTAAGTCCTGCGATCAAGTTTTTGGCGCCGTTGCCGGGGACTATTTAAGTCGATATTGTAACTCTGGTGTTACACCGTATAGACTAAGGCATTTTTATTTTATTTACCATGTATGACCCAAATTTTTTCTACGCCCATTATCAGTATTTTGAGGAACCACAAGAATCCCATAGATCCAACCTTGAAATACTGATGGAAGATTTCAATGCTTCACAAACTTACTCTTACCCAAATTACCTCCAAAACTACCAATCCCCACATTTTGAGGAACCACAAGAAACTTATAATTTCAACCAAACTTTTCCTCAACCCAATTTTCTCTACAATCATCAAACCCAATATTTTGAAGAATCACCAGAACCATATAAATCTGATATCGAAATATTGATGGAAAATTTTAATGAAACATCTAGGATGATAAAACGCGGAAACGCAAAAGAAACTTTAACTTACTTCCAAGACTCAAGAATCGCAAGATTTTAACTTCAAACACCAATAGAGGATTCAGATGAGATGATAACTAACTCTAGGTTAGAGTCTATGATTGAGCATTTTATAGAGACACAAACTGTCCAAAATGAAGAAGTAAGAAAACAAAGTCTTCAAAATAATGAAACCCTTAGCCAACTAACCGTTATGGTTGAATCCCTCGCGTCTAACAACATTGGTTTAGAAACTCAAATCTCCCAACTCGAACAAAACCTTCTAGGACCTTTACCCGAGGAAGATATGGATGTTGAAACAACCATTATAGAAAAACTATTTGAAAATCTAGAAAGTGATGATGAGTTTGAAGAGAGTGATATTGCGACCGAGGAAAGTTCTGACGAGAAAATAGTGGAGATTGAGGCAGATTCACCATTTGCTCGAAAAGGAGGTTGTAAAGGAGGTAGAGGAGGAAGCGCAAATTGTAATCCCACATCACTACATCCTCTCGCCGAAATATTTTATGGGAACTCCGCTAGACCCCAAATTTAAAACGTATGTTGGATTAAATTATATCCACATTAATTCAACACTTTTTGAAGTCTTGCCTACAAAGCGAAAATTAGAGGACCATAAAATTAAGGATATAATTATTGTCAATAGGGTAAGGTTAACTTATGAGGCGATGGATGAAATCACTAAGCCCAAATTCGAAAAACTTATACTTATGATAGATCCAGAACCACCCTACAAACGTAAGAAAAGAAAAGGTGAGGGATATGTGAGATGGCTTGATAAGTGGCGATGGAAAATCAACGAGTAGTCATTCAAATTTTAAATTTTCTTTTTCGTATTTTCAATTTTTCTATTTTATGTTAAATTTTAAATTTTTAGTCGGTTATCTATTGCACCCTTTCTTCTGATGCGCTTGAACTATTTCCCCGTAATACCGATAATTAAACTCAATAAAAATTTCACGTTAATATTTATAATTATAATTGAGTATTATTTTAATTATCGTATTTTTCCTATTAATATACCGAATCAATATTTCCCAATATCTATTATATTAATAATAAGGCATTATATACTAGTATTATATATATCCTACTAATTAAAAGTTTGAATTATCTATATTATATATATATATACAAGTATCTATATGTATGCATGTGATCTACAATATTTTTCCCTATCTCGTATCTCAAGTCACATGTATTACTAGAAAGGCATGTAATTACAATTCCCTGCAAATTCTTCACATGCCAAGATTTTGATTCTGCCTAAATTCACATATCGCTGCCCAAAACGGTCTCCTCACGCGTGCTGTTCTTTTCTGTTTCCTTGACCGATTTATGTTTCGTCGGTTTCCTTCTTTTCATTTCCCACCATAATTCCCATTCAAACTCTTCTCTTTTCATTTCCCAAATTATAATTCATTATAATTTATTCTTCCATCCTCGCACCACTATAAATATTCTTCCACATTTCTTCTCATTTCACATCCCTTCCATTTACTCCTCATATATTATTCTCTCATCCACTCCATTTTTTCCCTTTTTATCCTTCATTTCCATCTCTTCCATGGCTCCACGAAACACTCATAGTCAAGTGAAACCCGACGACCTCGTACTAGAGGTAGAGGAGCAAGAGGACGAAATTTTCCAAGCGACAAGTAATTACCCTACTCCTTTCTGATTTCTCCCGGTTCTATCGCATTGAGGACAATGCTTAATTTAAGTTTAGGGGAGTCAGAACATTTCTATGTTCGTTTTTATTTTCTTTGCTCTAGTTAGTATTTCCTTTTTATTTTCGTTTTCCTTGTATTGCAAATTTTCCATTTAATAAAATACATGTTTATGAAATTTTAGTCTTTTATGTTAAATTCTCGTGCTTATTCGAATTCCTCCATTTTCTTGAGCCATAACGAAAAAATTCAAACGTTATATTAACATATTCAACTAGTATTAAGGTTGCTTGTTTTTATAAATAAGAACTCGAGCGCGACTAAAACAAAATTATTATCGTCATAACTCTTCAAAACCCCAACGCGTTAGATTAGTTTAAGTACTTATTATAGCAACACCTTAAGACTTAGTTTTAAAGTAATCCCAGTAGTTTATAAAAGCGATCGGCACCGAACGACAAACTACGTGGAGAATCGATGAATATAAGTGTTTGATCAAGATTTTTAAGAAAGTTTTATTAGAAGACGCTTATTAAGTTAGATGGTCCTTACGGATCATTTAATTCAACGATTATGGAAACTATAAATATTTATGCAAATAAACCATTATGAATTGGTTCGGTGGTTTCGGTCTGAACTTGGTAGGGACGACGGTCCGATCCCTAATTTGTAATTGGATAAAGGAGTACCAAATATAACTACCGAACTCCTAGCAGATTATAAAGATCAAAGTCACTAACCGGTTACTCCACTATGTGCGTAAGGTAAAGGGCTTAATGTGATTGCACAAGAATGAAAACGGGTGAAACAAAACGAAAGTGTTAGGTCGAGTTATAATTCATGACTTAATTTGGTCTGCATAAATAAGGTTATCTAGTGTTATTACGGTAATTTTAATGTCGAAGTCTAAACTTGAGTTATCCAACAAAGAAGTGAATAGCAACCAAATACGAATTGAATTGTGTTTTATATTTGCGTTTGACTTATCCTTGCTTGATTTTTAATTTCTAATTTTTGCTTGAGGACAAGCAAAAGGTTTAAGTATAGGGGAGTTTGATAACACGAATTTATATAACATATTTGACGTAATTTTCATAGATAATATTACTATTTTTATTTAATTATTCTGTTTTATTTCCGTATTATGTTGGTATTTCTTTCTTTTCAGGTATTTGCATTAAATAAAGATTAATTGAGCAAAGGAACAAAATCAAGGCAAAATCGGATTAAAAAGATAAAGAAATGAAGCAAAGGGGTAACAATAGTAAAAGGATGGGTAAAAGAAGGAGAAAACAATTATACAAGCCAAAGGAGCAAAGCCCAAAAGAGAAAAGCCCTTCAGTCCACTAGCTGTGACGGTCGTCAGCCATCTGCCACGACCGTAAGACATCCATGAAGCGCGTGACCGTAACACCATGGCCACGACCGTAACACGGAAAACATGAAACCCGCTCGTAACGCACTTGTGACGACCGTAATGCACCTAATATCAGTTACAGAACAAGTGCAGAACGTGGAAAAGCTTAGCAGAGAAACTTCTCAACCACCCACTCATGCCACGTTCAACCCATTTCCTTCTTCTGTCCCATGTTCTCCCACTTACTGGAAGTTATGCACATGATCCCCACTAACTATTCGTATGAAATTGGAAAAGGGAAGTTACAAGTGAAGGCTATAAATACAACTTCAAGCATTCAGTGCAAGGGTCGGAGATTTTCTTCCCGAACAACCGTTTCTGAGTTTTTCTATTTTTTTGTATTTTCTTTTCAGTTCCGCATTTCTATTTTATTTTATTTTTCAGTTTCTTTTCGATTCAAGTGAAGAACAAGATTATTCAAGTATTATTATTTCCAGGTTCTTAATATAATTGTTTTATTTTGTTTTATATATTGTTGCTTGATATTTATTTATTTAATTATGGGAATGTTTAAATATATTGAACCTTATTATTTAGGCAAATCCGAATTAATAAATATGTCTGGCTAAACCGTTTAGGTATCGGTAAGTAATAGTAGTAAAAGTAGGAATTGAATTGTTTCTAAGCTAAGATATTAATTAACGTAATTTCTGGTTATAACTTTTTATGCTTAAAAATAAAACCTTTTCGTTACGAAAGTAAGAAGAGTAAATAGGTTAGATCGAGACCACGAAAGTGTGAGGTTTTTAACCGGATAGCTAAAGTTAGGCATTTGATTTTAAATACAGTGAAAGCGCTTTAAACCAAATTAGAATTAATTAAGTTTCCAAAAAGTACTTCTAAACACTTATAGGCTAGCGAAAGCAGGTATAGGGCTTTAGACGTATAATCCGAGATAAGACCATGAAAGTGTGAGTTGAGGGTTTTTAAACTGATTAATTCTACAGAACAAATTAAGTTAACAATCTTTATACGCTTAGGTTCGATTTAATCCGCTTAGGTTCACTACGTTACGTACCGATATCCGTTTTATTTATATTTCTATTTTTCCTTAAACCAAAATCCAAAAGAATTATTCGCCTTAGCTGTATACTGTAACTTAGGATAACAATAGATCGATTTATAGTCTCTGTGGGTTCGATATCTTTTTAAAACTACGCGATAGGACTGTGCACTTGCGGTCTCCCGATTTATAGACGTTAAGTCCTGCGATCAATATGGACATACTGGAGATGTTTAGCTAACAACTCCACCTCAATACTATCATTCTTCTAAGCTACCATTATACCACTCGCATATCCCACATTATCAGTAGCAAGAAAGCCATCATATCCTAAGCGGCTAAGAGGTTTCTGCAATATTAGTATCTTCCACAATATAGATCTTTGGTTTTTCCCCCATCAACTTGTTCTTGTTGTTCCTCATTAGAAAGTGCTTGGTCCACCTCCTCTTGAACGTCCTCGTCTGTGTTGTGATGGGGAGGACTTTACAAAACATGATGAGTATATCCTAGGGTAGGAATGAATCTGAATTCCTCAGAAGTCGGGGTTGACAATTGAGGTTGACCAGTAGGCTGCGAAGGTGGTGTTGGTTTCTTCTGAGTCATTGATGGAGGTTGTGAAGGTATTGGTGTTGGTTCTTTCTGAGTCGGTGGTGGAGGTTGAGTAAGTAGTGGTGTTGGTTTCTTTTGAGTCATTGATGGAGGTTGTAAAGGTATTGGTGTTGGTTATTTCTGAGTCGGTGGTGGAGGCTGAGTAGGTGGTGGTGTTGAATTTGTATGAATCAATGGTGAAAGCTGAGTAGATGGTGGTGGAGGGTTCTTTGAACTAGGTTTCGTATGGACCATGTGAGAATTCTTTATAGCAAGAGTCTCAGGGGGAATTTATCGTTGACGGTATAACCTGTCAACAACACTTTTTTTACATGATTGACATTATCAATAACATCAGAAAAATGCATCAAAACATATTAAATTGCAAAGAAACCAAATAGAGAAAAGGTTAAGCCATCTTACTTATATGTGCTCGGTGGTGCTTTTCTATTTCCGTTTTGTCCAGTCATTTCAGTATAAGCTTACAATAAAGCTGCCAACAATAAAAGTTTATATATAAAATTTTCACATATCACATCATTAGTATATCGCAACATTTAATAGAATTAAACAAAATTTAATAGAAATCACGATTAAACAAGTCCTACAATCAAACAAAATTTAATACATAAAATTACAGCAACAAGTCCTACAATTAAACAAAATTCAATACATAGAAACTAAAACATGAAAACGTTATGAACTTTCCAGCTAGTGGCTAGAGAAACATATACATAACCTTGATGACCAGCAAACACAAATATGTCATCTCTTTTAAAATGTTCTTTCAAATCTCTACTAACCAAAAAAAATAAATATATAGAAACACAAGATAAAATGTTCTCTCAATCTTAAGACATTGGGTCAGTTGTCATCATTATCTCTCCTTCCTCATCCATTAACCCCCCCCCCCCATCAGCTAAACCGCGTATCTGTTCAACTTTTGTGATAGGCATAACTGGTCACATTTCATCTGATTGATAAGATATTTCATCCCCGGTGTTGTCTATCTCAACATAACCCCTAGGTTTTGTGGTGATTGCTGCACACCATCCACACATATTTCTACACGTTTCTGGATAAGGGACATAATACACTTGTTTGGCTTCTTGTGTAAGAATGTACGGGTCATACTGACGATATCGCTTATTCATCTTAATGTCAACAATATTGTACTCAGTAATAACTTTTGTGCCACTATTACTTGTTGGATCAAACCAATCACAATAAAATAGGGTAATCTTGTTGCTAAAGCCAAGGTATTCCAATTGAAGGATACGTTGGATGATGCCATGAAAATCGCTTTTTCCTCTATTTGTAACACCTTTAACATATACCCCACAATTAGTAGTATTTTTACCATGACTCCATTCTTGAGTGTGAAACTTGTACCCATAAACGAAGTATATGTTCCATGAAGTTGCCTTAGGATTAGGACCAAGAGCTAATGCCTTTAGATGTGGACAAGTTATTCCATTCCTCTCATCATTCACCTAAAAAATACGTCTAACCTTAAAGATAGCTTATTGTCAACCACAAAATATAAATGGTGAGAAATATACTAACATAGCTCTTTAGCCATGAAGGAAATTGCTTGTGTATAAGACCAGAAGCATCATCCTCATTGATAGAATGATATTGAATGAACAATCTGACATTGGACATAAAATTTATGAGTATATATATGCAAAATGGTTGACAATGCAGTTGTTTTACAAAAATGTACTTACTCGAGATACGGTTTAACCTCGTCACAATTGGTTCGAACATACACGTGAGCAGACTTCCATTCCTTATCAATCACCCAACAGTCCCGAGATTTTCCACTAGGACGGCTACATTTTCTAAAAATTGAAAGTGTTGGTTGGGAATTCTCATGATCTGGTTGAGGATCATTCCTTAAACTTGTACTTGGAAACAAACTAAAGGTCTTGAAATAGTGAGATAAAAAATGAGTAGTTTCACGGTGTAAGTAGGCAGCGCATATTGAACCTTCAACCCTGGCTTTATTTTTCACCGAACGCTTGAAGTCTCCCATCAATCTACATATGAAAATATTAAATGACGTTTTTTCATTAAATTAATCTACAATAATTAAACATCATTTACCTTTCAAATGGATACATCCAACGATATTGTACAGGACCACCAAGGATTGCTTCATTAGGTAGGTGAATTGGGAGATGTTCCATTGAGTCAAAGAAACCAGGAGAAAAAATTATTTCAAGCTTGCATATGATGATGGTAATGTTTTGTTCCAACCTAACATGGTCTTCCATCTTCAATGTATTACAACACAAGTCTTTAAAAAATGACTTAACTCGGTAAGTGGCTTCCATATCTTAGGAGGCAAGGAACGAAAAGCAATGGGAAGCAAACACTCCATGAATACATGATAGTCATGGATCTTCATCCCCTTCATCCTACCCTTGGTGACATCAGCACACCTAGAAAGATTCGAGGCATAACCATCAGGCATTTTTAGTTCCTTAATCCATCTATAGACTAACTTTGCCTCTTCGGATGTCAAAGAAAATTTTGCCTTTGGCTTAGCCATCTTTATATTAGGTAGAGTAACCATATCTAAATCCCCATGTAAACAGTAAAGAGGTAAATCCAATCTTGCCTTCTCATTGTCCTTTGTTTTTGCAGGATCATTCATGACAGTGTAAAGCACATTATCAAATACATTCTTCTCTATGTGCATCATATCAAGGTTGTGCCTTAACAAGTTGTCCTTCCAATATGGAAGATCCAAAAATATACTTATTTTGATCCAATTATGTTGTTTCTCATACCCTGGAAATTTGGTGGCCCAATCACTATCTGTAACTTTTGGAAAATCACGAACTGCTGCCCAAACATCATGGTCGATAAACATGTATGGTGGTCTTTTTTATTGATCTTGTTTTTTCTAAATCTCTTTTTAGTTTTTCTAAACAGATGATCCATTGATAAAAACCTACGATGACAATCAAACCAAAAAAATTTTCCACCGTATCCTAAGGTGAAAGCACCTGTTCTCCCCATGCAATAAGGGCATGCTAATCTACCTTGTGTCCCCCATCCAGACAACATACCATATGCTAGAAAATCATTGATTGTCCATATTAAATGCGCTCTAATTACAAAATTTTGTTGCATAGAGATATCATATGTCACAATGCCATCTCTCCACAAGCTTTGCAAATCATCAATCAAAGGTTGCAAGTAAACATCTATTTTAGCTTTCGGATTGTACGGTCCAAGAATAAGACAAGTGAAAAACAAGTATGGTTTGGTCATGCACATTTCGGGAGGGAGATTGTATGGTGTGACTATTATCGGCCAACATGAATATGGAGTACTAGAGGCTTGAATGTAAGGGGTAAACCCATCAGTACATAAACCCAATCTTACATTTCTTGGGTCACTAGCATAATCAGGATAAACTTCATCGAAGTGTTTCCATGCTTTTCCATCAGATGGGTGACGTAAAACATTTGGATTGCTAGGGTTCTCACTATGCCATCTCATTTCAGCTGCAGATTCCTTTGAAGCAAAAAGTCGTTGTAACCTAGGAATGATTGGAAAATAGAACATTCTCTTCACTGCCACATCTTTATATTTTCCCATTCCACACTTTCGAGGAACACACCTAGCAGCTCCACAAACTCTACATTGAGTTAAAGCATTATCTTCTTTAAAATATATAAGCATCCATTCACACAACAATCAATTTTCTCAACCACTACTCCTAACTTAGACACCAACTTCTTCACTTGGTAATAGTTTTCAGGTAAGCATCCTTTAGTTGGACAAACATCGATTAGCATTTGAGAGAAAAAATCCATGGTCTTTTGAGGAACATGCCAATTAGACATGGCAGCCAACAACTTAATTGAAATAGATAGTATGGATTCAGACGCTCCCTCATAAATGGGTTGGTTTGCAGAGATCAATTCATCATAAAATCGTTGAGCTTTTTCATTTGGTACTTCACCCTCACCAATCGTTTCATTTTCCATATCAGTATTCACATTTGGGACATTGATAAATGGCCTGAAAACATCAGAGGCCATTTCATTCATTGCTTCAAATTGTTCTTCATCACCTGTATTATCTCCACCAACATTCCCACCGCTACTACAATGACCACGAAGGTCCACATTTTGATTCTCTTCTCCATGATCAATCCATGTATAATAGTTGGGCAAAAAACCATATTTGTACAAGTGATGTTTGACCTTATTAGGCGTCTTCAAGA